>JANCMC010021608.1:6181607-6199531 GCA_024363005.1 Charaxes varanes
GGAGAAATTGGACTCGGTAGGTGGCGCTGCTGTCAGTTTGTAAGCAAAATGAGGTATGTTTCTCGCTACTACTCTAAAAAGGCTTCACCTGTTCGAGCCCTGTCTGTTTTTTTATTCCCATTCTATCTACGAACTTTTAAAACAAGAAAAACAGGATAAATCAAAAGAATTAAAAAAAACTAAATGATACTGAATTCCAATAGATGGCGTTGGTATTGAACTTTTCGTCTGACCGTTGTTTGGGCAAGACAACGTCTGCCAGCTTCTCTAGAGCTTATATAGTTTTCTTCATGTATCAATATTTATTATTAGCGTATCCTTTTATAAGTTTTCTCCTTTGTACCACGTTTCGATTACAAAATTTAAATTCATTGGAGAGAACAATCCGTCTATCTGCATATATTAAATTGACTAAAACTGTTTCAAAGCAACCATATTCAATATACATTATCATATGTTACGGATTACTCTTCGAACACCTACATCAACATCTAAAATTACTAATAATGAATTAATACGTTCAACAAACTCCTCACGTTATGGTTGAAATGTCCCTAAGGACTTGCCGACCTATCCAAATTAAAACTTCGAAATGTAAGACTTTATTGATTACATATGAAGGTCGGAGTAAGACAAGTAAATCATAGTCATAAATATGGAGGCACAGGGCCAAGGTCGTGGTGATAACGATGATCGATTTACTTTCGTTGATGACTATTAAAGACCTTGAGAATGTGGGCATAGAATAATCGGGCAAGCAATATAATAAAGGCCATAGTTTTACTAAGTGCACACTATACGAAAGGCAATACGATAACTATGACGAAATCGCTGGTCCACTCAAATGGAACTACACCAATCACGCCGTGAACACTTGTGCCCCCAATGAACGACCAAACCAGACTAAACTATTTCTCGGTCGCGAGGTCAGTTATAACATTCATTCACTCTAATTAGGAGGGTAGTTGTCAGATGATGGTACCGTCAGTTCCTACAAATACTTTTGTTATTTTTAACAAATTACCTTTGCTATATTTGTAAACTTAATCTAGCTCGTTACCATACTTTTATTTAACATAAAAAAACCATATATATACACTAAAATGCTTTTATTACTCAAAATAGAATATAAACAATATTAGAATATATATTTAAATTAAATGCCGCATATTTCATTGACCATCCGTCAAATCCATCTCTTTTAACACCTCCATATGGCGGGAACTTTCTTATATATATCCAAAACGCGACGACCACTCAAATGTCACCTGAAGTTGCCAACATATTTATATATAATCTATTTATATAAAAATGAACGTTGAAAAAAATGAGAACGCTTCGAGCAATTCGGCCGAATTTTATTTCATATATTCCTTGAGGTACATGTAAAGTTTTAAAAAATATAAAAATTAACTTTTAACAGAAGAAAATCTACTCGAGCAGCTAGTTAATTATAAGTTTTAACGTACTTTTAAGATGAAATGAAACAAGACTAACGGTCGAAAATTTTCAAAGTAAATAAAAAATTACCTAAATTTAAGTCTTTTACTATCATAAAAAGCATCCACTTAGGATTAATTTCAATGTCTGAGCTCCTCCGCGGCATTCGCAGACGTAACCTTTTTACTGGCGCGAAACGTTGCATGATTAATTTTTCGCTTGTGCCTCTATTTTATATTTATTTTAACTATATTAAAAGTATATTTTTAAGTTAAGAAGTGTCTGTTTGTAAGGTCGAAATATAATTCTTTTACTACTTGCACGTTATTTGTAAGATATCTATAACAGAAATTGCTGAAATGATATTAAAAAGACTTTCACTTGCATTTGATGTTATAAGGTAAAACAAAGGCTATTTTAATTGCATAAAATTAATAAGATTCCGCATAAAAATAATAACCTTCAAGATTTTTATTTTGAACCAAAACCAGATCAGAAATTTGAACGTTAGGAGGTTTGGTTGAAGAGCCCTAAAACTACATAATTACCGAAGATTTTACTAAAAGAAATACTACTATCATTTCTATTAAAAGCTATTTAGGAAATAATAAAAATATACGACTTAAAACCTTAGACTTGTTATTAAAAAAGAAAAAATGTTTCAACGTCATGGCCTATTGTGAATACTAGAAGCATATTCAACGCAGAATTTATGGTAATCGATTGGGAATATGAAGCTGAGGAAATATCAAAAGCCTCATTACACGAAATGCCAATTTCTCGAGATCCTTTGCTGAGGCCGACAAATATTCTTTTGTGAGTAGGTTGCTCATACTTTTGGATTATTCCCTTATTCATTTGTTACATCAACTGTTCTAATCTTAACTTTTAACTCTGCCTTATGCATTCAGGAATGCATAAGGCAGATATATATATGTATTTTATATTTTTACTTTTCTACAATCATCATCATCCACAGCCTTTTCTCTCCCACTGCTGAGTATAGCTTTTTTCTCCTAATCAACAGATAATTATGGATTTTTCATACATGTTCTATAGAATAGGACATAGGGTATGCAAGATATTATATAACCATATCACGAGGCATATTAGTAATTTTTGCTGTTCTACTCTTTGGTGTCTATGCTAGTCATTAAAGAGCACACCTGGAGGTCGTAGATCTGTGACGGACATTTGAGTCGGTCGCTAGGTTAAGTAGCTCTTACCACGACCGGATGATGGATGGATAACCTATTCTAACACTGGTTTTCCAATATCCGATCTACTGCGTATTTCAGAAGGCACTTAAAACAATGGTCCTTCTAGTAAAAATCGATTAAATATAATTATGTCAACAACCCTTTTCTTACCGCCCTTTATCTACCACTAAAAATGTTATGTAAACATTTTTACCACATATATTTACTTAATAGAATCAGGTATCCGCAGTCTGTAATATATAATACTAGCTGTTTCCCGCGACTTACTCCGCGTAAAATTAAACTTGCACATACACCTCCTTAATCTGGACATTTCAAAAAATTCGTTATTAGCGGATGTCTACTAACTGTAAATTATCATTTTTCTTGCTAAATTTCAGATTTATACGACCCGCGGTTTTCCAGATTTTATGACAGGAGACCTTTGGTATTTATGCATATATCCGGAACGTATGTAAGAGACGCGTTGTCTATTTTATCATTTTAGTAGATACGTACATTTATTTCTATTACAGAGGGTCTAGCGCGAAACATTCTTGATAGTTTTACTTACTTTTACGTTCGAAACGAAACGACAAATGAAGCTTCTTGTTTCCATTTTACACGACTTACATGTCGCCGTAGTACTACATGCTTAGAATGCAGGACCCCCCCCCCCCCTCCCCAAATTGCGTTACGTAATATTTAAACGACCCCTAATACGTCTGTAGGTCAACGGGAAATACACAACTAGTTTTGATTTGAGTGAGTTAGCCAACAAAAGACACGTGACACATAAAGTAATACAATAGCAAAATTTTCGGTTACTTTTTGTTATTTTTGGGCTGTAATTTTTTTGTTATATTTCGTAATTACAAATAATACAAAAAGTTACTCAACTTTTGACTTTTGTCCTTATATTTTTTGATCTGATATTGTTTTAATATCCAGTTTTATAATGCAGTTGACCTACAACCATATTGATTATGCAGAACAAGATTTCATTACTATATTTTTTGTGTGACAATGAAACTTCTGGGCCAGATTAGGTATAAGTGTTTTTAACATGATAACGTCTTATAAATTAATGAACGCCGGCTGCACGCACGGAAAAACATGACACATTGTCACGTAACCCTAATAATGATTATTACATGTAAATAATAAATAATATTATTACAAAAAGATAATGGCATAATAACGTCATATGAATACCGTAATTACGGTATAATGCGATATATATAATTAAATATCCATCTTCATTCAGTTCCATATTGTTGAATATAGAGGGATAAGTCTACGGTTTATGTATTTTATAATATGTGCTTTTATTATTTTACAGGAACGTAATGAGTTCTATTTGCTATCCTAATATCGTATAACCTTTGTAGAGTCATTGTTATTGTTTGACGACGTTTCAACGGCGTTAACAGAAAGTTATTGCTTTTGTGGCGCTTACGGTTGGTGTGATATTTAAGTTGTAACGTGACAGATTTTGCGCGGCAAACGATCAGGCGATAAGAGACCACTGACATCCATGGACATCTGCATCATCAGAAGGGGAAATAAAAAAACACCAATATTTTTCATAATCTCTTAACTTAGACGGCCATTGATAGACATCCAGGAACGTGTGCTCTTCCGCTCTCGTAGTTGCTAAAGGTGTGCTTTGAATGTGAAATTTGCACCCCCCCCCCCCCCGCGCAGAGTCCAAGAAGAGTCTTCGAGTGTAACTTATGTTGTTAGAAACCGATCTTAAAAAATAAATGTTTAATCTATCTGGGAACACGGTAGTGACCTCCACGGCAAAGAGAAGCGCGAAAGCAATATCTAACCTCTTTAAAAACGCTTCATCGTTTTTTTGAACCTTAATAACCTGGGATTGGATTATACCTTCTTCTTCTTCTTCCGTGCCTTTTCCCATCATTTGGGGTCGGCCCTCTTCGTAACACGGCGCCATGACACTCGGTCTTGGGTTGTCCTCTCGTCTAATTTTGCCCGTGCCAAATCATTGGCTACGGTTGTCCACTACGTGGCCGGTGGTCGTCCTCTACCCCTTCTTTTTTCCTGTTATATCCATGATGGATTGGATTATACCTATAAAACAAAATTCTCGGGATATGAAGCACCACCAGCAAGGGCTTGAGGCAGGGAGATGGGCTGGCCTGCCTACTGTTTAATTTTGCCCTAGAAGGAGCAATTAGGCAGTCTGGAATTCAGGTTGGTGGAACGATCTTCAATCGCTCGGTGCAGATACTTGGATACGCTGATGACATCGACATCATAGGTAGGACTTTTACGGCCATGAGCGAAGCCTTTTTAAGCCTTGAGACAGCCGCTGCACGGTTTGGACTGCAAATTAATCAGTCCAAGACTAAATATATGACCCCAAATGCTACAAGGAGAGCACCCGAACACATTCAAGTTAAAAATTACACATTTGATACTGTGAGCGAATTTACATATTTGGGATCTCTGGTTACAAGCGACAATGATGTGGGGGCTGAGGTGCAGCGCAGAATACAGGCGGGCAACAGATGTTACTTTGGACTGGTCCCGCAGCTTAAAAGCAGGATAATCTCCCAAACAACAAAGTTGCGACTGTATAAAACCCTAATTAGGCCGCCGCTTGAGCGCCTGGACTGTCTCGGCAACCCCTCTGTGATTTGATTTACCTTGGTGGTATGCCAAAGCGATCTCCTGCTGTCGTTCCCGCTCCCGGATCGTCTCTACCATCAGGGTACATCGAATGAACGTCCGATCCACCCCTAAACGTTCCTGCCGCCATAACCGCTGTACCTTCTCCCAACCGGTGGCATTCCCGACATATAAATGAGAAGTCTTTCCCGGGCTGGATGCGTCCTTCAGAGCGCGGCAAAGAAGGTCCTCACTGACTCCAGGAACAGACCAGATGGTAATTATGTTACACTTGTCATATTGCGAGAAGTCCATCTTGAGTAGGCCCGAGGTTCTAGTTTTCCAGATAATTTGCCGTCTCTTATCATTAATTATCTCCTCAATCTGCGCCATCTCAACTGGTCGATCCTCATCGGAACTGTCCTCATCCTGGTTCGCATCATCCTGTCCACCACTTCCCGGCGACCCGTCACCCTCCGGAGTCAATAATCGTTAGGAATATATTGGTGCGGAAATGGTTGACTGGATGTACAGTGCTGTGAAAAATTCTTTGAACAATGTCACATTTGAAATAATCTAAGTTGGGAGAGAAGAAAAAAAACAAAAATAATTTTGAAACAAATATTTATTCAGTTAAAAATATCATCAATATAATATTGTGAGCGGAAAATGGTAATAACTATGCAACAAAAGCCAAAAATTAGTATTTAGTATGTCCGCCTTTGTTTCTCTTGGCACTCAGCAATCTATCTTTAATGCTAGAAGAGGCTATATAATCTGGGGAAATTTTTTCCCATTCTTCTTTCAGGATTCTCCACAGGTCTTCTAAACTCTTTGGTTGCCTTTCAACTCTTTTCCTATCAAGCAATTCCCACAAATGATCTATAAGATTAAATTCAGGACTCTGGGGTGGCCATTCCATATATTTCAACTGTCCCTGTTCTTCTTTTCTTGCCAAATACTCTTTTATACTTCTAGCTGCATTTCGTAAGTTTAATGCGGGATAGTTGAGGTACAAAGTCGCAATTGTAGAATTAACTCTAGAAGTGTCATTGTTTCGAAAATAGTTTCGAAGTTGTTCTTCTTCGCGGCGGCATGACTTTCAGACGCTTGAGAGGCCTCGCCCACCCATTTTTCGTGGAAGATACATCCTAATCACGGATGATTTTGGGTGACGTTTCCTGGATTTTACTAACTGTACTCTTACGTACGAGTCCACAGCATCTAGGCCCGTATCCGTCCATTTTAAAATTCCAAAGGAGTAGGATAATAATGGTATTTCCCAGGTATTTAAAGCTATTATGATATTTTTCCCCGAAATATATGTTCCTAGGACAGTCTTTACACGTTTTTTGAATTTATCCAGGAATATCTTTTTTATATCCTTCTTAAATTCAAACAGTTGATGCATTCCTAAATATTTATATGAATCATTTCCGTTGAGGCTGTTAATCACTGCTTTATTTGATAATTCCAATCGTGTGGGGTATCATTGAATAGCTCTTTTAAAATAAAGAAGAGGTATCTTACACAGGTTTTTTGTTATGAGTACCAATTTCGAGTAATTGACCTTCAAAGTATTTCAAGGTCCCTCCCTAGCATTTCCAAATGATTATACGTAGAAACAAAATTTTCCACGTTAATAGTACAAGCTAAAAACTCATTATGAAAATTATTTTGAGCTTAATTAGACTACAAGTTTTGAAGTTTTTAACAACTACCTTTATCATGTACCAGATTTTTAAAATCGAGATAATTGTAAGAAAATATATCTCGCAGGCCTGGATAGAATTAAAAAACAGCTGAATATGTATAAATTAGTGAACGAAAAAATATAAAGCAATAATAAAATGTGGAGTGTATGACTTGTGCCGTGAATTCACGGCAATAATGTGGAGCCGCCATAACAACCGTGACGAAAATAGTCATATAACATGGATTAAAGCCCATTTGAACACGGAACGTTAATAATAAATTCGCGGATTGAAGCAAAGTAGTTTAGTTTTTCATGCATGTCATGGATTTCCGCAAAGTAACGCCTGATTCTATCAGTCATATCTAATAGGTTGTCAACCTCTGCTATATAGGAATACACTATATCGTTCATATGCAAGTTCATACGCCGAATCGCGTTCAGTCAAAAATTGAATGGCTGTACCCACCATTTTTTTATGGACCGGGTCCGCGCCAGGATAGAAGATGCTAAAGTTATACTCACATTAGGATCAAACTTCTCAACGGCTATTCCATCCACAAGATGATATCTTTCTCTCCACTTGTATCCAACCATTTTGCCGTTCACACATTTACCGTCGCACGGGCTCCATTCCAACCACTGCGACATCGGACAGTCTTCTGAAGATTCTGGATCAGTGACTATGGGGGCTTCGCTAAAATTGTAGTTCTTTATAGGCCAGCTTAGTTTTCTAATCTTTTCTTATACCTTGGACCTCGTATGTCTTTCCTATACTATCATAATTGCGTATGCCAATATTAAATTACTTGTAGCAACAACGATTTTCAACACTGGCAGATATATATATATATATATATATATATATATATGATAGATTGCAAGATCGTTTCTATGTCTCCGTCGCGTAATGGTAAGGAGGAACTATCGTGGGATTTTAGTAGTTGGAGTCCGACATAATCCACTGTCGGCCCTTATGGGGCGGATGGGTACCCGTGTCGGGTTTCCCCACGTAAAATAAAAACAAAAAACGATCTTAAAAACTTTTTAAGTACTATATTAGTATGTTAATATGGTCAAGAACTAGATTTTGATCAGATACGATCGCTTTATATAAAAAGAGGTTTTCAGGAAGGTTTTTTCAAAGTGCGATAGCCTTGATGCGCTTGACTGCAGTCACCTGGCGAGAAGCAATGACTAACCTAACCTAGACTATGCCTATTCACTCATTCTTTCAAGGTGTCTAGACCAGGACCGGCCCTACCATAAGGGGACTGGAGTGGCCACTCCAGACTCCGAGTCCCAGGGGGCGCCTCAGTTAGGGGCTATTCTTGATATGCTATTATTTGGAATATATTATATATTAAAAAATATAAACAGGTACAAATGGTTGCGCCATAATTGAATCTCGCTCATAAAATTTACCCCGGGCTGGTACTGCTTTAGATTATATTTATCAAGAAACAGTTCATAAGTAGATACCCTTAGTTGTAAAATGTGGAAGTTGTCAGATTTAAAAACAATTATATTTACATTACTTATCTTAAATACTTATAATATTAAATGATTTTATGGAAAAAAATGACAAACCAGAAAATGATTCAACGATGAGACTCTTCGCTTGAATCTTCGCCATCCAATTTTATTAAATTATATAAAGTTGCAAAGAATATAAACAGGTGATACCAAATCTATATACACATTAGCGAAAGCTCACCTAACCTAACACGAACACACGAAAATCGCGGGACGGACAAAAATGAAATATGGCAAGGTAAATACTACCTAGTTTATAGTGTAGCTGCCGCTACATAACGAGATGGCAATGATATCGAGTGGAAAAGGTTACACCAAAGCAAACTAGGTGGCGCTGTACGGATGACGACGACCGCAGTACAAACACTTAAAATCTCCATACAAACCAACTCACGCTAGCGAAGTTTCTACTTACGGTTACTATATATAGACCTTCCGACAAACGACGACAACAGTCGGCGAGGCGTGGCCGCCCCGAGCAACTTGCAACTAGCCGGGACACGAAGATCTTCCTTTGCGGTGGTTGAGCATATCGACCTACGCTCCCACCTTCCATTCCTCGCCGAAACTAGTCACCTTGGCGTGCCCTTCCCACAATAGTTAGAAGACATCCAAATTCTTCGATAGGGCCGGATTAAAAAGATCTAAACTCTCGCAATTTTAAGGGGATGAAGTCGCGGAACGCAAATTAACCTTAAAGCTGTGTTTTCTTTCATCTTCCTTATTGCGAGTTTGATTAACACTTGACCAGTTCAAGATAGGACAGCGTCAAATCTAATACCGGAGCCAGATATAGCTTCATTTGAATGATCATTTCAATGATCAAGTAGTATGGCTGGGGACTTTGTGTGACTTCACAAAGTTGTTGAACTTTGTAGACTTCAAGGTCAACCATTTTTTTTAAGAATATTAGGAATACTTTTTTAGGTATGTCTAACATCCCCTTTTCCCCTCCTACTAAGCTTAAATTAAAAGCTTGTATTAGGAGTGGGGGCGACAATATCCCAACGGCGGTGGGGTTTGATTCCATTGAGCTATTGAGGCTCTGTACAAACATTTTGAGCTATGTCTGGCTCCGGTATAAGAACGGCTTGCTTAAACTATAACTTTTGATTATACAATTATTCTAGATGACGACAATGACGGTATTGTCATTTCACCGTATTTAGATGATAATGCTTTTATGGGTCGAGATGGTGATGGCGACTGTATAAATCATCGAGCCTCACCCCCGCCGTCGGTCTGATCGGTACCTGGAAGGCTCGTCCGGCTCGGAAGGCTCCTCGGCCGCTTCGGTGGTGGTTGATGCTTCGGTAGATGCTTCTGGTTCTGAGCCTTTTGGCAATAAAAAAATGTAGGAACCTTATTTTATGATTAACTAAGAGCTAACTGTGTGTCTGTGCCTGCGTTTCCGTGTCCGCATGTGTGTGAATGTGTTTCGTAAGTATTTAATACAAAATCATGTGTTGCACTTGAAACTATAACTTTGATACTATTTCACTTAAATTGCGCGAAAAGAGGAGTATTAAATTTGGCACAATAATTATTAATATAGACGAGAGTGTGCTAATATTTAAAAAAGGATGCATTATAATTAGTTATATTAAATTAACCCACACGCACACCAATGCCAAATGATTTAAACACACATGTATACATTTTATATAAGATGGTGTTTATACGAAGCCATGACACTGTATGTATGTAAATAGTCAAATATAACAATATCTTTGTATGAGAAGTAAGAATTTTGTACAGTTTTAAATATACAAATAGTACGCAAGTATAAAGAATTGTAGCCGAATTTCAAACAGTAGGCGATCTCTAGTAAATGTTATTTAATAATTTAATATTGTTAAGCACTACTTTGTTTTAAGCTGAATTTAAACTACTTCTGCGGACACGGGTATGATTGATCGTACACACATAACAGATATTTTTATTTGGTGATTTATCACAGGAACTCGGTACAAACCTGACGTGTATGCCCATTCAATCTAAGTAGACATACTTATTGTTATTTAATGTATTAAGTTTAGTTATGTTCATTTAAATTAAGTTTGTAAACTTGGAGTGAATAAATGTCTATGTCTATATATTTAAAATTCAGCTATAAGCAAAATAGCGCTTTAAAATAATTCCTAAATCCATATTTGTAATTTTTTTTGTAAGTATCTTCAGTGTGTTAGAATTTAAGACAAAATCATGATGTATTTTTGGATGTTGACAATATTTATTAATCTGGCAATACTATTTGCTTCACAACAACTTACTTGTAGTTTCTTCTTCTTCGCACTCTCTGTGGTAGACACGGATCAATTTGACGCGCAGTCTGCCGAAGGGATGAATGTCTTTCATATCCATCTCATAAAACGGGGAGTTTTTGTCGTATGAACTCATCTGGACTCTAGACACGGCATCTTGAGGAACCGTTTCAATGTTTGGAGACTAAAAATCAGAAAAAAAGAAAGTGAAGAATCGATCTATATTATACACGGTGACATTGTCGCGGTTAGGATGGTTACGTAGATCTTATCCTAAGGTTGAAAAAAAAATATTCGCACCGTTTTAAATTTAGAATATCAATCAATGAACAGCTGATAGATAATGTTTGTAAGTAATGTTCTAGGGTGAGTTAGTTGCGTAATTTATTAGCTTTTTGGAGTTAGGTCAGTTTATGAATTTTCCTATTTTTATTACCGTTAAGTAAGTCTCGCGATGAAATATGCTACAATTTTTTTAAAACACTCAACGAAAAAAATACAAACTGAAGCAGTTAAATAAAATAATTACTGGAAATAGGTGTAAAAACTTAATTTTTATACTATTCATTAAAACAAAAGAATACAATAAAATATCTTTAGCACGGGTTATTATAGTCTCGCAGCTATTATGAAGCGAAATTTTTCTCGGTAGTAAAATGCTAATTAGCTGTTACTTCATCTTATACTTTTATCTTCATTTTTATTGCAGATCCAACCGCCGCGAATATTGAGTTTCTTACAGTTCAACATTTTTTTTCTATAGATATCCCAGAAAATAGACAGATATAGTTTACGAAATTAATTACTGTATGAGGCTTTATAGTGCAATGTTTTGATTTTATATCTCTCTCGAAAACAGATTGACGTAAAAGGACGAAATTTGGCCGGTTTAAGACATTTTTATCTCAAAAGACTTCACTTAATTTAGTCCTATTATGTAATACCTAGTTATGTCATCTACAGTAAGAAGTAAAACTTAATTAGAAACATAAAAATTAACTTTGATTTAACAATATTCAAATTCCATATTCTTAAAATAAACTAAGTGATATCGTGTAGAAAACAAAAGCTTGTATAAACATATTATTTTTTCTAAGTAAAATTCTTTTATAAGTAAATATATAGAGTTAAATACTTTCACTCATAAACTTCCAAGAACTAAATTAAACATAAAAAGAGGTGTTATTCGAAATCTAAGTATATATTAATACGTGAAGCAAAAATATTCGTTACTATTTTGCGAAAATTGCGCGGGCAGAAGAGTATGAGAGGCGCAAATTTTTAAATATATTTAATTACTAAAATAAAACCACAAGCACACAAAAGCCAAACGATTTATACACACTTGTATACATTTTACTTTTTCTTTAAAAAAAAAAAATGCGTTGTTTTGAACTCTCTTTTACCTCTTTATAACTGGACTCTTAAGTTTGATACTTTATGTTAAAAGCCATTTTGCTTTTCATTTTGGCGTAAACTATCAAAATTCTTACTAAATGCAGTTTGTTTTACAAGAAGTATACTTGTTTTGGAGTTTGCAAAAATTGCTTTGTATAAAAAAAAGGATTTCTATTGTTTGTTAGTCGATTACTTAAAAAATTCCATTTAAAATATAATTTTACACTGTACGATTTGTTTAATCGGTGTTTTAATGTTTCACGATAAACTTATTTTCTTGTAAGTGCGTTATTAAAAGAGTTAACTAGCGAAAATCCATGACAATCGTTAATAGATTAATTTGTAGAGATTCAAGATTTCAATGTTTAAATTAAAAAGAAATCCAAAGCAAGAATAAAAATGTGTCTTTAGTTTGCTGGCCTGCTAAAATATATTGCTAAATAATTTGTTGCATCACCTGTGAAGATTTGTACAAAATAATGTGCCTCAACGCACTTTTCGCTTCGACACCGAAGCATCATCAGGAGATAGACTCTACAAAGGTTATTCGTAAAGTACACTGTTTTTACTAATCACTTTATAAAATATATGTGTCTATTGTTATTACTTTTTACTTTTTAATACGAGGGTACTTTATATACATCCTATAATAGTTTCTTCACTTGACTTAAAACATAAATCTATACTAAAATATAAAGCTGAAGAGTTCGTTTGTTTGCTTGATTGCGCTAATCTCAAGAATTTCTGTTCCGATTTGATAAATAGACCATTTATTGAGGCTATAGGCTATATATCATTACGCTAAAATTGAATCTATTTTATTTACCAAATTTGATGCGGACGAAGTCGCGGGGACAGCTAGTAATTATTATCTAAAATGTAAATTCCTAGACTTGGTAAGTCTTTTTGGATTCGGTTTTTGGCAAAAGTTCTGACTGCGATACCAGCTTAGCTTCATCTAACGCGACCAAGTGTGTTTTCCGGAGGTTTTCCTTGAATTGTCTTATATGCTTTTGATGAATTTTTCTCTGATAGGTTTTATAAAAACAGAGTATTCATGTCCTAGCTCTATGAACTTATACTTTAATGAAATTTAACAGTTTGAATAAATAAAACTTTTCTTTTAATTATCACCATACAGCAATCGTTTGTCATTCATACAATATTCATTCGGCATAGACAACGATAAGCATCATAACAATAAATACAACGTTTGAAACGCATGCGTTCTACATTAGTTATGCATGCGTGATGCCTTGAACTTGTTTGTGAGAAGAAAGTTTATATTATATAACCGACTTGAAAAACTATCATTATATAATATATTTGTATAAATATTGCTCGATATCTTCTCTATTTATGGACAGATCTTGATGATTCGATCATTTCATTTGGAGACATTAAGATCTATTCATAAATGTGCAAATTATAAATAATAGAGATCGAGTTCTGGGAGTTAATACTAAAAATTAAAACCAATTATATTAAAAAGTCTATAATTGGTTATCCTTGATGCAGCGAAAGCCGGTTAAAGTACCGACGACTCATGTTAAAACAGTTTGTACGTTAATAAATTTTCTGTACAATACAAGAAATTATTGTCTCCCTTTGAGCAATTTATTGACGCCAAGAAAACTGTTTATAATTTTCAATTTGTAAACATTTTTAAATGCAGTGAAATATTTTTTAATACATTTTTGATCTTAATACATTTGATATTAAATTCACATAGATACTTTAAAAACTACTTTTACCGAATCTATATCTATACTATATCTATAAAGCTGAAGAACTCTTCATTTTGTTTGTTTGTTTGCTCGAACGCACTAATCTCAGGAACTATTGGTCCAATTTGAAAAATTATTTCCGTGTTTGATAGCCCATTTATCGAGGAAGGCTATAGGCTATATATCATCACGCTAAAATTGGATCTAATTGTTTTACCAAATTTTATACAGACGAACTAGCGCCGGTAGGCACTTCGGTGCCTGCTGCCTGCTCGGCTGCCCCCGTGTAACATAAAAAAAGGGCGCTTATAGAAAAAATGTACCATACTGTTGAGGACTTTCTGCAAAAGAAGTCTTATTAGAATCGGAGGATAATAAGTTAAGGTATTTTGGTTACCGTACTTTCTTTTATTTATAATTTAGAAATTATTACTATATAAAATAGAAATTATTGCTTTTATTGATTTTCATGTCTTTAAATTGGCAAAACATTGGGACAAATCCTATATATGTATTACCTAATGTTACATGTTTTTATGCAAATAAATACTTATTATTATGACCATCATTTATTTAAATATCTTACTCTTACATACATTTTTAAACATTATTATAAAAATAAAAACTTTTAAAAATATATAAAAAATAGATGTCCGCCAGCAGCGTGGCAAGGACCCAAGCAACCGGTGGTTAGGGCTCCAGATTGAGAAACTTCCTCACAATACGTGCCGTCTCATTGTCATTAAGCAATTAAAACAGTTGGAATAGCCTATGTATAGTTTATTAGTTCATAATTCATAATTTATTTAATTGTCTAAATGAGTAAAGGGTTGTTAAAAAAAGAAAATGTCCTTCGCATTCCGCTAAAAAGCATGCAATAATTCATTATACAAAATTAAAATAAAATTTTTAAATGTCACGAAAAAAATAAACATTTGGAAAAATTATTAAAGAATTAAAAAATGTCAAATTTAAAATAATAAAACACAGACAAATTAGATAATATACATGTCAACGATAAATTATAAATTATCCATTAAGTATTCGTTGACGTGTTTATATTATTTATTTGGCAAAAGGCTTTTCAACTTATACTTAAATGGCAGATGTTTTCATAATATCTTTAGAAAATTGATTATAGATTAGAATACTTCCAATTATCCTCTCGATCTATATTCAATTTGTGAAGTAATATTGGTATCAATCACGGATGAGTTGCAAGCCGACCCGCGATTTCATCAGAGAAAGTTTAAAGGTATATGTAATGTTTCTCAGAATCTTCTTCTATTTTCAAATTACGATTAAAAGTTTCTAATTTTAAAATAAAGGGCAAATTGTTATTTTGCTACATTACTACATTTTTATTATTTAATTTTCGACTGACTTCAAAAAAGAATATAGTTCTCAATTCAACTATTTCCTTTTTTTGTTTATATTTGTTACCTTAGAACTTTTGACTAGGTAAACTAATTTTGATGTTCTTATTTTTGTTTAAAAAATGGTGTTTCCCGTGTGGTCACATTTAAATTTGGTTCAGTTCTAACAATTTAAAGTCACTTTTTTTTAAGAAAGTTATTTGTAAACTCAGAAATTAGCTTTTAAGTTTTTCTTATAAGTACTATGAAGATATTAATTTATTATTTCAATTATGTTATGCAAACATTATTAGCAGTGCAGTTTTCTTAGAACACACTAGGGTCTGTGCTGGATTTGCCATCACCATTGCAACTATTTTAATGGTAGAAATCTAACGCAGTTTATAGTCGTACGACAAAAAATCAAACACGTAAGTAGCATAGGAAACCTTTTGAAAATCGTAATGCCTTCAGTCAAATGACGTCAAGTGAAGGGCCTGTTTGCTTGTTTGCTCATATATAAAACTACTTTAGAACCAAAATGGCACCGGTAGCTTCAAATTATGCGATATAAATAACACCAGAACAGTAATTACAGATAGACAACCGAATCGGGAAGAGTCAGAAGACAGAGTCGATCTAGCAATCATGTAATTATATCATTCTCGGATGAATCGAGTGCAATCCGCAATGAGATTTATAGCGCTTTTTTCCTAGACGATTTATCAGTGGGCGAGTCGTGAGGCATAGCCGTGAGCGCTGCATTAGCTTAATTAACTTAATGAATTAGTTGGCCGGCGGCCGGCGGCAGGTTTCGATATTTAGTTTAGGACCGTTTCCAAACTAGTCGTTTTTTTAAGGCATACTTGCGCGACCGCCATTACCGCCCTGCTGTACCTGTTCATAAGATGTTTGAGATACTGGATAAATAAATTCTATAAGATAAAATTAAAGATATTTGTCTAAATTCTATATATTCCAATAAATATAATACCTTTTTTGAATTTTTGTATATTGCACAGTCGATAGCTTGTTGAGTTTTACAAATTGGACTTTGGACCGTCCCACTACACTTGCTGTACGGGTAAAACTCGTACTACCAATGTAAAGGTTCATGAGCATTCCATTGTATTTAAAGTTTATACTTTTACCATATTTGGGCTTGCCCTCTCGTCCCTTGGGCCTTGTCAGGCGACGCCCTTGTCACAAACACCGAAAAATGGTAAAGTACATACCTCATAGAGTCTACCATCAGGTAGGCGGGCTTGGCGCGCGGCGTATTCACCGATGTCTTGCAGAGTATGGTAGTTGCTCGGCTGCCGCGCCGTATACCGCCAGGGATACAGGATCAACTCCTGCGTTTATAAAAACAAGTATATATACTCTATGTAGATTATGAAGTTGAAGATACTATGACAATGATAATTCTACGGTTGATCTAATAAAATGTGTATTTTTTATACATAACAAGGGGCAAACCAACACTAGAAGTCTCGCAGATTCATTGCTGGCCTTTGAAGAATGAATATACTCTTTTCTTGACTTTTTAATTGACCTACACGTGACGTAGTAGTTGTAGACTGTGAAGTAGTAGTGGTAGTAACCTTTTTTGGTACGAAACTGGAGTGTAAATGTATAACCATGTGGACCATCTCGGCTATCTCATGGACGTATTGCCGTATAGCGCGCGCTTCTGAGGCGGAGAAAGGCTTAGGTCCTGGGTAGTACTGCGAACAGGTGTCTGGTGTTTTGCGGACATCGTCTGCAAATATGGCGTATATTTTCAAAAGATTATCATACTGCAGGGGAGAAAACGAAGAAAAAAACATAGTAACTAATTGAGAGCAAGAAAATAATAATTTCATAATTTTGTGTTGCGAAGTGGTCGCATGAATATTTCGAATTAAAACTATATTGGTATGGTAAACCAGAATATCTAAAAATATACTCATTTCTGTACCATTAGGGACAAATATTGGACCTAATATTATATCGGAATTGTGCAATATTTCTCATAAAAACTAATTATCGTGGAATTTCGACAACTCGTTCAGTCGAAATCCTCTGTAAGTTGAAAAAAAAACGTTGTTCCCTTCCACAAACCTCCAAATACTTGGTATCTCGAATTATTTCGACTTCGTAACTCGAACAAAATGCTATTTTTCTGCGTAGCTATTTTGATACATATTTATACTGTATAACTCGAATTTCAAAAATCATACTCTGTAAGTCGAAGTTAGTAAAACGTAACGACGTCTTCCTTGGAATTCCCCGAACTCAAAGCAATAAAATCGAAAATTAATGTGCGGTGCGTTTACTCTATTGTTTTTGCCTAATACTTTATCTTTATTTCCAAACTTTTACAATCGTTCTTATTTACAACTAACGACTATTATCGGCTGAGACTAACATATGCTTTTATGACAACCTTGAACAGCATTATTTGCTATTAAAGGAATAATAGATAAAGCATCTGCGAATTCTTTACCCGAAATGAAGATAACTGATTTTAAAATGTGTAACTTTTTAAAACGTATTTAATATAAAGTCTTAATAGAATCGGAGGATACTAAGTTCATGTATTTTGTATCGGGCTTTATTTTATTTTAGTGCAGAAATTACTATTATAGAAAATTGATTATTTAATATTTGCAAGCCTATGAACAATGACTTGG
>JANCMC010021608.1:6208599-6231983 GCA_024363005.1 Charaxes varanes
TGACCCCGACCTTCTGTCAGCTCCATTCTGCGCTGACCTTAGCCGCGCCAATTGAATTATTTGCAGCAGTACCAATAGCAATATTAGAAATATTGGCCTTTGGCTACTTTCTTCTAAAAATACATTCGAAGAGTTTAAAGGATAAACTTACATCCATTCCAATTTTTATTATTGTCTTCAGAAGTCGCCCAATAACTCACTTTCGCCTTGTCACCGTCTAAGTTGGGAAATGGTGGCAACCTATCACCTGCTGTTATTCATTCTAGGGGTTGCTAAACTATAAAGATAACGGGACACCAACCAAATACCTTTTATTTTATTGAACCCCATATCATATCGACACTGAAATTTATACAAAAACATTTTTTTAAAGAAATGTTTAATATAAGTTTAATATTCTAACATTATTTTAAACTTTATCATCATCACATATTTTGCGCTATTTCAGAAAAATATTTATAATCTTGGTATCATACAATAATAAATAATTTTAGCGGTACCTTGATAACCATTCTACGGAACCTAGGGGAGGTAGAGCGGAACCCACTTTGGGGATCCCTAATCTATACTATCCAAGCCATCATCAATATAATTGTTCTATCTTTTAAAAAATATAGAGTATGCAGAATCTATTTTTTTTATATAACAAGGGGCAAACGGGCAAGCGATTCACTCGAGTGACTATGGACGCCCATGGACAACTGCAACACCAGTGGGCTAACAGATGCGTTGTCGGCCTTTGAGAAATCAGTATTTTCTTTTCTTAAAGGTCCCCAAGTCGTATCGATTCAGAAATACGGAAGCTGGTAATTTATTCCGCAGGGGAATTGTGCGAGGTAAGAAGTTCCTTAAGAATCGCACGGTTGTGGATTTCAGGACATCAAGGTGGTGAGAGGAAAAATGCAATGTCTGAATATTATTATATAATTATAATTTATCCTTATTCTTGCTAATATTATAATATAAAAGTATATCCGTCTGTTACGTTTTCACGCCTAAACCGCTGCACCAATTTTGATAAATTTCTGTTTGGACCTTTGACAAGGACATAATGTACTTTTTGCTATGTAAATTAAACGGGGTGCAAAAGGGTTGAAAATCGAAGAAGAAAACAACCAGGAGGTAGGCGCGGATGTAAGCTAGTATAATATAAATTTTAAAATGAATGCTGCAACTTTAAAAAATAAAGCTAATAAGGTACAAGAAAGCAAAGCTGTGTAACTATTCTGTGTGCCTAGGTACTTGCTCTAACCAACAGACCACCGCAGCGCGTCTTGTTTTGAGTGCTTAACGAAAAGTGGCGACGGATTCGGTCTCTTTGAAGTGCTGTGCGTTTACCCGTGACTATGGGGCCGCGCTCGGCGTGAAATCGCGTCAGGTCACCGAGTTTGCACTCCTTATATACCCCGCACTTGGATACGCGAGTCTTTCATACGTTTTTACACGTTTATAGAATAAAAATAAAACCATGCTACGGCAAAAAATCCATCAATAAATCCATCTGCGAAAAAAACTCTCTATCCAATTGAATCCATTAGTATTTTCAGCCTTAATTACGTTTTAATTGGAATTATTTGAGAGAAGTAAAAAAATGTATAATTTCGTCACAATAAATTCATTCCCTTTTGTAAAATAATTTCAGTTTCTAAATTAAAATTCATTAAGGAACATTGATTTACACAAACATGTATACTTTTTAGTATAGGATGATGTCAAAGAGTAGTCATGAAAACCATGATAAAATAATTTCTTTAATGAGTTTTTAGCATGTTCTATCAACATAGAAAATTTCAAGTCTTTACGTCTTATAGTTTGGAAATGCTACCTTAAAGACTGCCACTTCTAAGATGAAGGGACGTCGTCATAAAAATAGGACAAAAAGCCGTGGAGTGGTCTTTGTTTCTTTTAAAACGCACTAACCAAAATTGAACTTAATACATATTTAAATAAAATGTGCATAATGAATGCGTCTGGCAAATTGAATGCGATAAGAACAGGTTTGATTCTCGGTGAAAAATGTTTACGCTCGTCTTATATTGCAAATAAAATACAATTTATTGGATTATAAATAAAGAACAAGTGACTGAGAAGTTGTATTGACATTTAAAGAATTCTGTAGTTGTTATTAACATTTAGAATTCTTTAATCGGAGAAAAATAAACAATAGCATAAACCACTTAAAAAGTATTCTCTTAAAGAAAGACCAGTATCCTAGCATTATTCGAGGATTCCAAATTTCGATTCGATCGAATCGATTCGATTCGATTCGAAGTATCTGAGGAACCAAAGAGATCCGAGGATTCACTGAGTGGATACCAGGTCCATCGCGTTGCAGAGGAAGGAACCATATCAGTGCTCGAGACTTGTGACTCAGGTGTTGGTTTAAGAGCGCTCTCTCGGTCGCCATGTTGCGGAGTAGAAGATCGTTCCATTTTTAAATTACACGACAAATATGATTTTACATAGTAATTTATTGGCCGCTAAACACGTTGGATATGGATTTTGGCCGCTGCCCGACCAATACAGCAAGTTCGATTTATCTCGAAGATGCCGTATTGCTAAAATAATGTAAATATAATAATTATAAAAATAATGCTCAAATTTCCAGGCATATTCGAGAAAAAATTCGTTACGTCTTTAAATTGCATAGAGTTAAAGTTGGTTTGACCAATAATTTTTCGTGACAGCTTTTCTAGCAATATTAGTTTTTTTTTATTTTTAGAAATTCTTAGAAAAGTTTCGCCATTTAATTTTAAAAAAATAACTCCGTCGTTAATCGAAATTGACGTCTCCTTTCCAGACCAGTATATAAGTAAATAGGTATATATACTGGCAGAGGGGTTGTAACAAATGTTTTAATTTATTTAGAGGTTGCTCATAGCTCTCGCCCTTCCAAATAAATCAACAATTACCCGAGGCTTTTGATGAGCTTTTCTATAATAGTAGAGTAGCAGGCACAAGATAGGGAGTACATCGCCATTCCCCAGCATCCGAAACGGACTCCGGCTTCATAATTTATTCGACTTTCGCTTCCCACAGGCGCCTGCAATAATTTAAAAGCAATCTTAATTTAACTCGGATGAAATTACTTTTGCTCAGGCGTTTCGGGAAGTAAGCGAAAAAAATTGTAATATTGTTTGTTTTTATGTAGTATTAAAGTAGATACTGTGTTTGCAGTAGAGATTTTTGTTCAATTTGTAATTTTTTTTTACTGCTCCTGTACTTGTATAAGTTATTTAAAGTAGAAACTTTAGTGGTATATGCATATTCTTATATAATATTAGACGCTAAGTATTGTAATTACTGTTTGTTTCTCTAATAAAAAGAATTTTATTTTCTAGTAATATACATTTTTCTGTGTATTTGAAGGTGCTATATATTGTAATTTACATAGTTATTTCGATGAAAGCTTTTAATTACTCTCTCTTTGTTGTAGTTTTTTGTTTTTGTAAGATGCTCAACTCATGAAAAAGAAAATTAAACATGACTACATCAATTATTTACATAATTTTAAATTTTTGAATTATTGAACGCAGTTTTTTTTTAGCAGCTTTTATTATGTAGATCCTGGAGATAAAATGTACTCAATAAAAATAATGTTAAAAAATGGGTGCGCAGCCTTTTGAGCACAAGACTAATGACTTCAAAATTTTTCATAAAATTTTGAAGAAATCGAACATTTATTATTATTACTTTCAAGATAATAAAATTGTCCTATTGTACAAAATATTAATATTATGGTCATTATTACTTAATGTTATTGTATATGCGGAACACTGTCGCGTACAGCATCCAGTCTCGCTTAGCGGGTCTTGTCTTAATTCTCTCAAAGGGCAGGAAATAGGACAAAGAACCTTCGGTCACGGTGTAGGATGAAATTAATCTTTCGTAACAAAGACTAAATTTAAAATGAAATTATTTTAAAATCTCAATTTATTTATTTGATATTTAAATATGTATTTATATACTAAAATTAAATCTATCTTAACAGGTTTAACCTAATTCGACAGTTAAGTTAACTAAGACAACTTATAATTAACATAGACAAAAAAGAACTTCAATTATTCACACTTACCTAAAACGTACAGAGTAACGTTTATGAACTCGCTCATGTAACATTGGAATAAATCTAGCTGAGCAGAGCGTACGGAATAATATATATTATAACAGGTTTTAAAAAGCTTTCAGTTAGTCCCATCAAAAATGGAACCCCAAAACTACAGGTTCCTAGAAACCACAGTTTGTCGTTGACTTCAAAAAGGCAACAATGTGCAGGTGGTCATTAAATTACCTTTTCGAGCTCATTTCCGTTCCGCTTTTGTGTACGATTGTTAATAAATTGACTTACGACAGTGCTGGGTGCTTGAAATAATTGTGATACGGTATATAATAGTTTGTAATGTCTGCAAAATGTGACTAAAGTTCATTTGTAATAAATTCCCAAACTCAATACGTTATTCGGTGCTAGAAAATACTTCTAATGCCGGCGCCAGACATAGGTGTTTGTACATTTTTGTCCTTGAAGACTACAAAGTTCTACAAAACTTTGCGCAGCTACACAGAGTGTCCGGCCACACTACATGATCATTCAAATGAAGCTATGTCTGACGTCGGCATAATTAGCATAGCTATACATACTTGTCTTTCTGTCTTCTTCATATTCGGGTAAAATATTCGAAGGAATCCAGTTGGAGCCCTTCATAAAGATTGGATGACCATTTACTTTGAAATAAAACGTTAATCCTTTGCCAGCAGTGGTGTCGTTGCCTATAAAGAAAAAATACGTAACTAATAACATATATATATATAAGTAACTAGCTGTGCCCACGACTTTATCCGCGTAAAATTAATAAAAAAAAATAGCTTCGATTTTAGCGTTTGAAAATTTTATTAAATATTGCTTGTGTAATAAATCTTTCAACATATCCAATACGTAGGATGAATAATTTTTAAAGAAGATTAATATTCCGCATTAATTCCTGACAGTTGTAATAGTTTTTTTCAATTTAAAGCTACAGTTTTCAGCAGATACCCTAAACTTTTCCCTACTGAGGCTTACAAATAACATTAGTCTCCAATCTGTTGCAAAATAATCAATATATCATTTTTTTAATAACAAACATCAGTTATTATTAATTATAGACTAAAATCTTACGTTTTATCGCATTATACTTATGTACTTATGTTAATTACAAAAATAGTGATAAATAAGATAATAACAATGTTGTTTTTTCCTCGGTTTTTTTAAGTACAGGTTCTCTTTGCTTTCTCTTTCTCTCTCTCATATTATCTAACTTAAACTTTACCTCCTAGAAAATTCCTCCTGACCATTATAACTGCGTATCACCGCTTGCTTTTGGAATATGCGTATAATCCGCCAAATAAAATCGGATAATCGAATGTACTTTTGAAATGCGATCACTAATCGTAAAATTATGTTTTCTTATTTCTCAATAAATTTTACACGACAATTTATAATTAGATCCTTGTTTCTACGGATTAATTACTATATTTTTCGGAACATGACGACCTATTAGTTTTACGGCAATATTCACCTGATTTTTTTTTAATAAAAGGATTCCCAATTTACTAATTAAGAGCCTTTAGTTGCTAATATGTTTTCTGTCCGCTTTAGCATTGTTAATTTATAATCAACTTATAAAGCTGGAGAGTTTGTATGTTTGTTTGTTTGTTTACTAGAAGGCGTTAATCTCAGGAACCGCTGGTTAATTTGAAAAATTCTTATAGTGTTAGATAGCACATTTATCGAGGAAGGCTATGTATTATCACGCATCTAATTTTAGGCGGCGACGTCGCGGGCACCGATACGAATTTATATATTATGCATTTTATAATCGAGAACCGCTACATTTTTCGCTTTCCAGTGGTACAAATCTACCTGGTGATCTTAGTTTGGAGTTCCATAGTGAAGATGGAACGCGACGGAACGGTCAAGTACACGAGGGAACACGATCCGGTTTAAAACGGATGGACAATTATAAATGGGCGTGGCTTTATGTAGTTACCAATTTTAACAGACTTCATATATTTATCGGTTTCTAATAAAACACCTTCAGAATTTATGTGACACAGTCCAAAATTCCTGCTTTTTGGTCAATTAAATACATAAAATATAATCCAAGAGTTTTTTTTAATAAGAATAGTAAATATGTTTGTTTTTCTATTAATAAAGTAAATTTTTAAAAAAAATTGGATGACGTCACTTTAATTCTGAAGCAGATCGACTGAATTTGTTATACATTGTAATGATATATGTAATAATATAGCTGTAATGAAATTATATACGAGTTAATAAATATATTTGATTCTCTCCGACATTCCATTGGAATATTTATAAAATAATATTGGAGTCGACAAAAAAAACAATTAATATTTTGCTACAGCAACATATAAATTGAGAAGTGCTGCCATAGAAGGGTATATTCCTTTGTGTCAAGGAAGATTATTTTGGTTGAATCCAAGCCGCTAAAATAATTGCAGTAAAAAAAATAACAACACTTGTACTTTAATAACTCACTCTCTCTTCGATGCAATTAGCTACTGTTTCTTTCAACTACATAGAAATTTCCTTTTTTAAATTTTTTCTAGCTAAACATAAAGTATCAAAGTTTTACAATGGTATAGAATGCGCGCCATTTGCTTTTTTTCGTATTTATTCGGTTGATTTTATTTTCAGTCCGTATGTTCTTGATCAAAATGGTATTTAGTATTTAAAAATGTTAAATGTTACTTATGTTGTTAGAATTTCAGTTTCATGAATGTATTTTTTTATCTTGTATCTCATGAATATTTTCACAATTCGAGTACAAACTGACATGTTTGATATTTGGAAATAATAGTTCAATTGTCTTTTTTTAACACACTTGGAGAGTATGAGTGCATACCATCTTGTTAAGTTACTTCTTGTAATACGGAAACTTTATGATACAAAGATAATATATCTTATAAAATTTAGGTAAATCCATAGTTAAAGTATTCAACTTCATCAATATATTTATTCGTTTTCAGAAGTCCAACAATGTTGTGCTGAAATAAAACAACGCCATGTTACACTTCATCATAATTTCGTTATCGTAGATTTGAATATATGACCTTATTTATTGCATTACTGTTACCACGTTACACTTTACTTCTATCACAATATTCTAACTATTTCAATTAAATTATAAACGAAGTGCTTACTACAATTGTAGATCTTTTGTACTATATTGTTTCTTGCAGAATTACGAAGCTCGTATAGATGCTCTACAACGTCAAGTCGAAGAGCAAAGTGTAACCATGTCTATGTACAGCTCGTACACGCCGGAAGATTTCCATAACGACGAGGACATATTCGGCTGCTGCTACGGCCCAAGTTATTTGCTATCTAATCGTTTTATTATAAAAACATAAATATATATTATTATAATCCCTGTCGCGTTGAAATGACAAACCTTATGTGGTTTAACGACTCTTTTTTAATGTTAAAAATATATTGTTAATTTTTAAATAAATAAATAAAAAATAAAATAAAAATTAGATGATAGGTATTTTTCTGTATTATATCATAATAATATATTTCTGTAATATAGCATATTTTATACAAAAAGCTGTATGGAATTATTCTAATCTAAAAATAAATAAATAATAAGTTATTATCAGGTTGCAGAGAAACTTAATATTATATGTATTTATTCAGGGGTTTCGTGACTTTTTTCCGTTAGTACTGGTATATCTAGTTTACTTACACAATAAATACAGAAGAGTATTGCCAATCGATATCTCTATCTTTAACAAGCATGTCGTTGTTCAAGCCAGATTTATGCGTGCTTGCATTGAAAGCGATGCAGCTGCTGAGACTAAGTCGTCTTAAATAACACCATTTGTAACTCAAAACCGGCTGGAGCGATTTTTATGACTAAAAGAAGAGATTTTAATTTTCTCTTATATTTTTTTATGAAGGAATTTTTATTTCTTCTTATATTTTTCGATGGGGAGTAGATGTCATTGGAAATTTTGAATTCTGATTGAAAAAAATTGAAAATTGATTTGAAAAATTGATGATATTAAAAATACCTTTATTCGCATAGACTTTCTTACAGCGCTTGTGATCGTCTCCTATAATTATAAAGGCAAAAGTTTGTACACATGGATGTATGTTTGACGCTCTTTCACG
Source organism: Charaxes varanes (assembly GCA_024363005.1). Classification (NCBI taxonomy): domain Eukaryota; kingdom Metazoa; phylum Arthropoda; class Insecta; order Lepidoptera; family Nymphalidae; genus Charaxes; species Charaxes varanes. Next base: position 6,216,776 of record JANCMC010021608.1, read on the forward strand.
GAAAAAGTAATGGATGGATTTTAATAAAACTTTACAATAATATAGTTTATACATCAGAATAATACAGAGGCTATTCATTATAAAGATATTATGTGAATTGTCCAAAATATAACGATAGAGAATTCCGCCATCTGCCAGATGCCAGCCATTCTGGCGTACGCTGCAAAAACCGTTCTCCCAAATCCAATAGCAAACGATTCGTTAGAAATGCGTGGGGATTCGCAAAATTCGTATATGACAGAGACGCTTTTTATGGAAGTTTGTTTTGTAACTTGTAAATGGAAAAATTGAGATTACTAACTTTTTTTTGTATATAGAACTTTTGTATGTACTTTGGCTGTTGATTCATACTATAACTTAAGTCTTTCTGTTGTCTTCTAATTATTTCATGTTGTTACTAGTTGTTAAAAAAATTTGGTGAAGTTTTGATAGATTAAATTTTTTTGTGCCTAATTCTTTCGTGATTTCGTGTTACGTCATTTTTGCTTTTATATATTGATAAAATATACATGCAAGTCAACTAATAACGAAGCAGGTTTCCATTAGCTTTGATCTAAGATTATTTAATAATTTATAAGTTGAAGAGTCTGTTTGTTTGTTTGTACGCGCTAATCTCAGGAACTGCGGGTCCGATTTGATAAAATTCTCTCGGTGCTATATAGCCCATTTAGATCGAGATAAATATTAGCAAATAGCTTAGCAGTTTGTGGCAGTTTATTCGGCTGAAAAAAATATCGCTTCCCATAACTATCTTTTTGATCTAGCAATAATGTGTTTTATCTTCGATTTTTAAAGATAAATTCTTGTTTTTCAATTCCTTTAAGCTAAAAAACTAACACAAGATTTTTAAGGACTGTAGTGAAAACAACTAAAAAAAATTAAACATGCATCGATGCGGATCAGCTTTTTTAATTCTTTTCTGCATTCTATATTTTTGTTTAATTTTTATTGTGTATTCTGTTTTTAGTTTAATTTAGAATTCGTTTTTTTTTAAATTATTATTATGCATATAGTGTTCTTCTTATTATTTAAATTTAAGTACATTGTAAATATCTATTAAAAGAATATATTTTATGAACATATTATATTTCTTTGAGATATTTATCATTATACTTGACTATGGTTTTTAAAATGTTAATAAATAAGAACATGCACCTCTGTCATTTCTTATTTTGACTGATTCATAAACATTTAAAAGTGAAATTTGATGTCTTTTATATTGTTGGCTTCGAATGAGAAATTATTTTTACTCGCGATTTAACCTAAAGTAATTTATGAAAATAAAGGTTTCATGAGTAAGCACCACCAAATACAAATATATTATATAATGTGATTCTTTGACACCAGGTTAGGATTTTCTTTAAAGTAGGAATTTCCGCTGAACTATTGAGGCTCTGCAAATACAATGTATGGATCTAGAATGTCTGTAAAGATAATTAACCATTTAGCGCAGTGGTTTAAACTCAAAAACACGCCGGTGCTCGAATCCCACGTCCTTCCGTTCGGTGCAACAAAGGAAGCAGCTAATCGTTACTTAACCTTAATTCCTGTAATTACGGCCAATTGCGTGATTTTAACGTAAATATCCTTCGGTTAATCGAAATAAATTTGATCACATTAATTTACTTTACTTTTAGTCCGGGTTATAAATGTATTTAATCATTCTCAATTTAAAATTTGCGTATACTGCTTATCCGAAATTGATCTCGTAATTTCAATAATTTTCCGATTAATAATGTAAACACATCTTAAAATTATTATATTTTTTCAATTCATAACAATAAAAATGGCATAAATTGACAAATAAAAATGTGACTTTATGCCAATATAAACACTAAATATATTTTTAATTACCCTCAGTATATATTTCAAGTAACTTCACTGTGAATATTTCTTAAATGTGTCAATTTATATTTATCAAATGATTATGCAACAGTCATAATTTTCTTACAATTTTTAACAATCATCTGCTCTTATGTTTTATTATTAAAAATTACATACATTAAAATCCGTATTGTATTCGAAACATTATTTTTTAATGTTTTAATTGTGTTTAATTGTTACTAATAAAAATAATTAATATACTTACAAAAGACAATGTCATTCTCCCAAAACCTTCAGCGATTTTCACTCTATTTAAAATAATTCGTTTTAACTAAAGACAGTAAGAAGTGGTACAAGCATTTTCTGCTTCGTTTTATTTATTAAATTATTGTAATTTACACAACCAAGCGGTTAAACTCAGTTGAGGTTTTATGCTTCAGTTCTATAAAGTAACAAAGTATATTCATTTATGTTTTAAATAAATGTAAAAAAATATTAATTGTGCAACATTTTACTAAAATAATGGTCTACAATTTGTATTACAAAGAGTTACCACAATCAATATGGTTTGTTAATTACTTGCCTTTATTTTAATTTGGTCTAAGATGATTCAAGAATAGAGAAATTATAAACATTAAAATTTTTTATTTTTGTTCATAGTAATCTTTACCTATATTATAGAAATTACAAAATTTGAGAATGTTTTCTATCCTGCAAAACTATCAATTAAGGTCTAAAAGTGATAAGACACTTACTTGATTATCCCTAATAATTTCACATGTGTGCATGTTCATATCACTACATAGCTATTAAATACAAACAATCATCCATTTATTTGCAATATATTTATATTATAAAACGATGCTGGCATAACAATAAATAAATAAAGCATTGGAGGAACCACGAGTTATATGGCGTGCGTCTACCTATTTTGTATTCAGTCATATTTCCGCGAGATTTTCAACCTTGACTGTTTTATTATATGCGGTTGTATCGTAAATATTAAATGTTTTTCCGGCATGCTCTATTCGCATATCAATTAACAAAACATTTTGGGTTAAAAGACTAAAACCGGTTTTAATATTTGTCAAAGAAAACATTTAATTTTATGAGACGTTAGAAACGTTAATTAGATAAACACATAAACTGTTTTTTATGGACTATGTATTTTAATATTACTTAGTACAACATGAAGTTGCTTCTCAGCCTTGTACGCGTAGATCTTTTAAACTAAACCTAGAACTTTTTCTTGGACGTCCTAAGGTAGGCTGGCAGAAAATGCTTTTAGCATTAAGCTCACCTTTACTGCAACATTTTTATTTTAGTGGTGCGGTGTAGTGGTGTGCTTATTTCCATTAATGTTGAAAATATCTAGCTTCTTTTAAGGGTTAACTGATTTGCTAAAGCCTTCATTTCTTTGTTTTCTAAGTATCTGTTGATTGTATAGAGTAATTATATTTATATTTCTAATCTATACATTAATCTAAGTCTAGTTATATTTTCCATATCGTTATCATCCTATATATCCAGCAAAATTTCAATGTCTTCATTATTTGGTCTCGTATAACTTTTTGCAAATTCTAAATGAATTCTTGGTTTATTAATTCTATATGATACGGCTTTTGTCTTTCGATCAATCAGTTTGTTGCTGTCAGTTATTTATTATTCAAACATTTATTAAAAACAGAACATTTACCATATAGGTAGCATTATTAATCATCCTACCTGTAGTACCTATACATTAACTATAATGTTGTATGCGACATTGGTAACGGTGGTTTTCTTTTTTCTCACGATCCTCCTCATTGATTTACTGACGCTTAATGGAAGGTGATAAAGAAGGCAATAAAATTATTATGATTCCAATCTCATTTCTTATAATATAAATCATAATATAACGGAACTTGGCAAAGGGGATGCGCTTTCAATTCTATTAGATTTTTGACAACAAATTTAAATATGAAAAATAACCTACACAGTATGTGCATAAAAACAGAAATTTAGAAAAGATCAATTCTATGAATAAATGAAATGAAATAAATTTTTATTTGTATTTTATTTAGGTTTATATAACGAATAAAACTGAAATGTTAAAAATTTGAATTTTAAACCATTCTTATTTTTTTTCATCGTTATCTTTTTATGATACTTTTGAATTAACGTGCATTTAAAATTATTTAATGTGCTAAAAAAATGTATTTTTAAAACCCAAACAACAGTTCCAACTTTATTTTTATTCAGCCTTGGTTAATATAGAATAGACTTGATTTGATTTTATTTTCAAATTTAAAAACAGAATATTCTCTATATTCCTTTATCACATTTCGTCTCAGCCCAGTACTAATATCATCTCACTGTTGCGACTATATTCAGTCAGCCCACTCATTTCCGTTAATGCTTTTAATACATTTATTCTTGTATTTATCGATATAAACAATCAATATTGAAGTGCCTGTTTCTAGCTTTGATATTTTTACTTAATGCTTATGATCTATAAAACAATATTTTAAAAGTTCCGTCTATCTATCTTTTCTTGGGGATTCTTTCCTGAATATCTAAATCGATTTTGACGTTTCTTTCCCTACCAGATAGTTAATGTTATAAGGAATACGAAGGGTATTTTAATGTTTGCAAAAGAAAAGAAATTGAAGTTCCTTCCGCAAGAGAAATAAAACCCTCGAAAAATAACAAAATTATTTTGAGGGAAACAAAACTGTACGCAGAAAGTAATTAACCATTTTTTTTCTTTATAATTATCCTGATTCTCAAAGTCTACTTACAATAACCTCGTTAAAATCGTAAACATCGAAATAAGTCCCACCCTGCTTGGATTACCAAGCTATTAGACGGAGGGACTTGAAATTTTCCCTGTTGGTAGGACATGCTAAAAACACATTACGAAAATTATTTCTAACGAAATCGGTAAGCATCTTCTGAATTTACTTATAACAAAACCAATTTGTATCTTTTTATTTCTGTTTTATTTTATCTCCTTATTTCCGGGAAGGTTTAAAAGAAAAGAAAGGAAGGAAAAGTTAAAGGTTATGACTTAAAAATAAAAAAAATAGGTCGCTTCTTCAAAATATTTCAAATAGATGACTTTCCTGCTAGATCTTTTGAGCGATGTAAAATTGTTCTTTCTTGAAACATTTGGCCCGAGTGTCAGTTTTTATGGAAGATACATGAGGAGATTGGATAATCGGCTAATGGCTAATGAGCTAAATTTTGGGCTGGTCAACGTCTGCTGGATCTGCTAGTAAATAAATAATATCCACTTATTCTCTTCTCTTCATATATGCAATTACATATGCTTAACATATTAAAGAATTCTTCATTTCTTAACATGTATTATTTTCACAAAGAGAATTCTAAGTTGCTTGTGAATCAAGAGTTATTTATTTTGAAAGTTTCCTTATGGTTATAGCATCTAAACTATGTCAATAGAAACTTGTATTCAACGTGATCTGGCTGGCCCATTGGCGCAGTGGACATCGACCCTACCTTCCGCTGCGGTGGTTGCAGGTACGATTCCCGCCTCGACTTTGGGTGTATTATCCATATCTATGTATTTCCAAAAAAAAAAATTTGTGTATAACAGGCGGCTGTTACGTATAAACACAGGCATAAAGTTGTCTACCTTAGAAACAGACGTTCGTGTGTCATATAGTCCTCCTATATTTAAAAAAAGAAATGTTTCTTTCACTTTTCAAAGACTGACTACTTATTTCAATGTTACACAAGTTTACAAATAGAAACATTTTTTGGAAAAATATAAATTCCTGCATTAACTACTATTTTTCAATAATTACTCTTAATATTCAATATCAAAACAGCGCCATCTATTGGTCGCTCACCGCACCTACGCCCGCCGGTCGCCCGCTTTGGCTCGGTATTTTAAATCTCTCATATCTTCTAAGATATTAATTTTAATGATATTTTAAAGATATAATTTTTTTTTGTATCATAATTGGTTTACTTTTTTCAAATTGTGTTACTTACTTTTTGTTGTTTTTTTACATACAACATAAGAGTGACTAAAGTATTTTGGTTTATAACAAACAATTTTTGCCGTTAGCCTTGTCATTGTGAAGTATTATATAATAATTTGTATAATACAAACGCGCTTAGACGATATATATGTTTTTCCTCAAACAAGCTTGGAAATTTGAGCATTATCTTAACAACCTTCTTCGAGATAAGTCAAACTTGCTGTACTGGTCGAGCAGCCGGCAATAGTTGTATGAAAATTCATATCTGTCGTATAAAATCATATTTGTCGTGTAATTTAAAAATGGAACGATCATTAAAAAAGTTTCTGATAGAAAAATCCTATTATAGCATTAATAATTACCTTTGTGACAATTTTGCTGTAACATTTATTTTATTTTCTGTTTCTACTAATGATTAAGTTTAATTTTAAATTCTAATAAAACTGCTTTGTATTTAATTGGTATTTTCCTATTTTAAAAGTATATTTACATTGCTATAGATTTAATTAGTATTAAGGTAAATAAAATTTATCCAAGTGCATGCATTATTATACCACTGTGTATGTACTTTATAGCTGTAAGACATTGTGTAAACCAAGTTTGCAATAAATAACTTCAACTTGAATTAGGTACAAGACTTTGTGTTCAGAGGTCACACAGGCTCTGTAGACCAGTTGTGTTGGCACGCATCGCACCCAGATCTCTTAAGCACAGCAAGTGGAGATAAATCTGTTCGAATATGGGACACCAGGTAAGATGTATTAAAACTTTATCATTCGCATTAAAATCTTGAATAACTTTACTTATTTACTTTTATTCAAAATTCCTGCTGATCATTTATTGCATACAATTTTGGCGATAAATCGTTAGAAGTATGGCAAAAACCTAGCCCCGGCTACGTTACCTCTTGGCATCGCCACCTTTTTACCTCCAGGCACTTTGGCACCCGTCCAGAAATGAGCAACACTCATTGTCTCTTATGTTGTCCGGATCATATTGTGTTTTAATTTGAGTTTTACTGAACTGTTAAATTTAAATATGCAAAGAACAGTTTCTCGTTCTTAGATGTTAGTAACAACGAAGCAGACGGTCTATTTAAAGTTATGAATCCAACGTGCTTTATTTTCTTATAGACATATTGTAGGCATAAATGCATAGATATTATTTGTGTATGCTTTTAAACATACAAATTCTGACATGTAGTCTAAATGTAGAAACACTTTTTTTTTGTTACAAGGGGGCAGACGAGCAGGCAGTAGGCACCGAAGTGCCTACCGTCGCCCATGGACATCTGCACGACCAGAACCGATTAATGTCACTGAGTGATATTAATCGTTTGGTTGTGGAGATTGTGGCGGTTCCGGGGATGACGTCAGATGACCATCTGGGATGGTTATCTTAACTCGCCCCACAGATACAACCTCTGCAATCTAAGCGGACCATGGTATTAGACCGGAAGGAAGAAGAAGAAGCAGTAAATGTCCCTAAAAGGAAACTTAGGAATATAACTGAGTTCATCAGCATGTCCTATACGGCAGACATCATTGTTGTCATAAACCTTAATGTAGGAAATCATCCGCCGCAGTACGAGATTTAATTTGTAAAAGTAAAGCTGAATAATGTTCTTCAAGAAACAAATACAAAGGTATTCATTTTACTGAGTACGTAGATATAAATTACAAGACGGCAAAATTTTTCAATATCTACTTTTATTTAAGAAAATTAATATTTTGTAACAAAAAGAGTAAAACTTATTTATTAATGATCTACTGATCATGCTTGTCTAAAACAAGAAGTTTATGCCTCGCCCGAGAAAAAAGCAAGTTGTCCAAACAAAAACTTGCGCGGCCAACATCCGAGGCCTCGCGAGGGTGTTCCTTCAGTCAACGCTATTAGCATACGAGTATAAGCTCTCGTAGCGGTTCTACGAAATATGACTACGCAGTTGTTTATGGTTCCACAAAATCAGTCTTCAGCGTTATCTATAATCGTGTTTTTAATGCTAGTTAGAAAATAATGTTGTTCGCGACTACGAAATATCGTATTAAGTACGTCTAACTTTTTTTTTACAAATAGCTTTTATTTAAATGCTCTAAAAAGAATAAAATAAACTTAACATCATCAGACAAATTATATAATACGAAAGCTTGTCGCGAGATCTAACCACTCGAATTTGCTTACTTTAAAAAATTTAAATCTTTCAATATACAGCTATTCAATTATTTTTTTTTTATGTTACAAGGGGGCAGACGAGCAGGCAGCAGGCACCGAAGTGCCTACCGGCGCCCATGGACATCCAGGGTCACTGCCCACTGCGCCAACGGGCCAGCCAAATGTGAGCCTATCACGAACATTTCATAAGTAAAATCGACTGCTGCTAGGCCCACTGAATCAAAACATTTTATTTGGAACTTGTAAAGTTTGTCAGTGAACGGGAAAAGAGTTTTTAGAACTATTTTATGAACTAATATTTCAGCGGATGCTGTATAAATAAATATCATTTTGAAGCCATTGAATCTTCATTAAAATATCTTCAAAATTATTTTGATTCCGTGAACTAAAAAAACATTTGCTACTACTTGTATGAAATCTATATATATTTCATTAATTAGAGGTAGTAAGTAGCACGCTTGCAATCCATTAAGCCTATAGCCGAATTGGTTTGGTGCATCCGGGTACCAGTACCTCTTTTTCTCATAAAATCGGCCTGAAGTCACGGCAACGCTGTCACGTCAAGTGATGGTATTGTTGTCGCGTTTTCATCCGTTTATGAGAGGTCCCGGTGGCCCAAACAGCCGAATTATTTAGTCCGAAACTCTAAGGTATTGGAAACACACGAGCCGATATTGTACATGTCACCGCGACGATTTCTCTATTGTCAAAACATCCTAAAGAGGTTTTGTAATTTGGTTAAGTTATGTAACAACATAAGTGAATTTAGTGCACTCTATTTCCGTAAGCGAATTTAATACGATAATTGGTTGTTTTATTTTTAAGAAAATCGTAATAAAACATGTAACTCATACCAAAATATAATAACGTCACCATACATTCAAATAATACATTAATAAGGAAATTAAAGCTATTTTGTATAGTGATAAAGTTGGCAAGTAACTATCTGCGCGCAAAAAGAACGAGAGGTGTCGCGGTACGAACTATTGCTATATATATATTCCTAAAGAACGATAAGATAGTGAAAGAAACTCAGCAATAGTAAAAGAAACTTTATCTCTTTCTCACATAAGATCGGCGTGAAGTGGCGGCTATGGTGTCACGTCAAGTGATTGTTATCAGTAGGGCTACTGATAATTCTCAAAATATCTCAAATAACCTCAAAATGGTTCGATGTTTTTAAAAATATCATGACTCAGTTTGAGCTAAGCTATTATAAATTGAATGCTATAAGGTTAAGCGTCCACCAGCTGTTTAAATCTTTATATATAGAAATCGACTGTACAATTCTTTCCCATCCTACTCCTTCTGAACCGCTGGACGGATTTGGATGAGATTTATGCATATTCCAAGGTTTGTGGATGGCTTGAAAAGACATTTGAAACCCGGTAGGTGGCGCTGCTGTCGGGATATCTCTATATTTAATGGACTAACAAAAATCATTCGTCTCGGAAATTAGAGATTACAGATATTGCCATCCTCATCCCATTCTTGAGCGCGCAATGTATCGTGAACATCGGGGAAGCAGTCGTCAACAAAATGTTGACGCGCAAAACAAGTCTATGACCCGCGCCGCGCTACCCCTGTTACGTACTTTTAGGTTTTATTTACATGAGACTATTCAATGCAAATTAATAATCAATTTTTTGAAAATCAAACCACACCCACACCAATGCCAAACAATTTATACACACATGTATACATTCTACTGTAATGTGGCGTCAATGCGTAGTCACGACAAACATCACAATATAACAATAAAATTTGTTAATTTTGTTAATTGCGATTAAATTGTGAAATGTATTTGAACTAAGTATAAAATAATAATAATAAGCATAAGGTGCGTAAAATTAAACATGCCAGAGCGCTTATATTTCCTAAACCCCTATCGAATAATCCGTTCTTAGCGGATGTCTACTAAATATAAACTATCTCTTTGGCAAATTTCATCATTGCCCGTCCCAGCGATTCCGAAATTTCGTGTTAGAAGACCTTTCACTTTTGCATATATAAACTAGCGACCGGATGTAAAAGTAGATATGTATTATTTTGGCTGGCCCGTTGGCGCAATGGGCAGTGACGCTGCCTACCTCTCGGGGCCATATTTTTCACGTAAAACAGTGGGTCCCGATTAATGTTACTGAGTGATATTAGTCGTGGGATTATAGAGATTGTGGAGTTCCGGGTATGACGTTAGACGGTAGTTAGTCATCTTAACGCTATAATTGAGGCGGTCCTGGTACTAGACCGGGATAACGCTAGGAAGAGCAAAAATTCATTTAAATAATTATGTACTTCATACCAAACCGTCAAAATTTAATTGATTACAAACTTTGATAAATATATTTTTTCCCATTTTAAACGTTGTAATCGTAATGACTACGGAAACTTTGAATAATAAGGAATATTTTTACATATCTTTCCTTTTTAAGAATTCTTGCACAATTTACTGAACACCTTTACCTCTTCCCTCTGCTTTACTTTCGATCTTATTTAAAAATTGAAGATTTTTAAAAATCCATGCAGCAAGACACATTTAGAAGGCAAGGATTGGTTAATTTTGTAGAGCTTGGTGGGCGAGTACATCCAACGCGGGGGGGAGCAGCTGTAAGACTTCCCGGTGGCCTAATCTCGCCTTTAAAGACCAGCCACACATCTGCTACCCTTCGTCGGAAGAGTAGCAGATATGTCGTTGGTCAATGGTGGTCATGGAAGAGAGGTGCAGATATCAATGGCTGACGGTAATCACTTACGTGAACTGCTTTAAAATTATTAGATATTCTTCTAGAAACATTAAGCCGAATTCTTATTCCTTCTCATTCTTATTCCTATTTCATTAAACATCATTCTTGTTCTGTATTTTTGAAGTCCGATTTACATCAGATAAGCGTATGCTCATTCTACCCCTACTCTATAAAATAAATTTAGTTTAAAGAGACATAGAGCATTCTTTCGTTGTTTTGTCTGCGTTTACAAAGATTCTAATTCGAATTCTAGTTTTTTTTACTTCGCTGAAACTTTGAACTGAGAACGAGCTTTCGTTTACACTAAAATATATAGAATGAATGCTCTTGTCCTTGTTCTAGCTCTATGTTCATTTGATTAAATAGGATTATCCCTACCCCACTTATACCGATGCGGATCAGCTTTTTTAATTCTTTTCTTCATTCTATATTTTAGTTTTATTTTTATTATGTAATATGTTTTTTAGTTTAATTAAGAATTAGTTCTCTTTTATTATTATGTATATAGATTTCTTCTTATTATTTAAATTTAATTCAATTAATAGAAATGCCTTTTTGTTATAGATAAGGGCAAAAACTCCTCGATTTTTTATTACTGTTGGCAATGTTACGGTGAATATACTAAATTATTCAACAATAACTTTCTGTTGGATGTCAACAATGATCCATTAGGACCAGATTAGGACCACTTTCATTTTGTATTAGAGGTAGCGCCATGCTTGTAGCCGAATTGGGCCGGCGCGCCCGGGTACCAGTACCTCTTTCTCACATGAGACCGGCGTGAAGTGGCGGCAATGCTGTCACGTCTAGTGATGGGGTTGTTGTCGCGTTTCGTTCGGTTTGTGAGTCTTCCGTACGAAACTGGAATTTATGGTGGAAAACAGGTAAGAGATGATACATCGTCTCGGACGTTCCTGGCATTCCATAAACGTCTCTGTTACCCTTTGTCTATGATGATCCATGTTAATATCCTAATACGTTTTTATTATATTAAACATGTTGTTCGGTTCAAGTAGTTTAGAATATGCTTCAATTTTTGCTTTTAAAATAATTATTTAATATAATATACTGAAGTTTTATCTTATATATATTATTTTGGAAACGAACATAGTATGAAATTTCAATAATTCCAAAAGTCTAAATATATTTTAAATAATTTTTTTTTCCAAATTTTCGAAGTTAAAACTAACCGGTTATAAACTATATTTTCGTTGTTGATATAGCCTGTAATCAAATAATAGGGTTATAAGTATTTTATTTAATATATTAAAAAGCAAAAGTAATATGTGTACCCAAGGAACCCTAAATATGACAAAGTGGGTCCCGCCGCGCTCCTTTGTCAACATCATTTAGATTACTTAAGTAGAGTTCTTGGTACTCAATTCTCGTTATAATTATGTATTAAAAATAGGTACTTAATTTGTGATCAAATTTCCTTGAAATTAGATTAAGTGTGGCCTATGTTGTGTAGTTAATTTGCTATACGATAAGGAGGAATGTAATGAATAATAGTGTCTAGTCAGTTATAAAAAAGATTTAATGACAGCTATTAGTTGGAATAAATCGTGATATCAATAATAATTAAAATTATTATTCAGTTAATTTTGATTTGTTTGGCTATATTTATTAAACAAATTAATGATTTGAATGAGTGACATAGGTCTCTTGGTATTTTTGCCTGTCCTAACTCTGGACTAAAGTATGAAGGGAAAATGGATCATCATCGTGCGTCCATGCTAGTATGTCCATGTGTTAATCTAACATAATCTCTCTTAATCTAACGTCATCATCATCATTTCAGCCTGGGTGCGTCCACTGCTGAACGTAGGCCTCCTCCATCAATTTGGTTCCTTCCTCTGCAACGCGATGGACCCGGCACCCGCACGGTGAATCCATGGAATGCTAAGAAATTCGTCTCTAAGCCATTTTTCTAAATCTAAAGAAGTTTATTTTATAGTTTGTAATATATAAGCTATCTGGCTGTGAAAGTTCCGTCAAAATCAATCCAGTCAATTACCCCACTTGAAAATTATTCGCAACAAACAGACAGAAAAAAGTCCTTGTTTTTATTATAGGAATCGTATATAATTATATACATATGTGAATATTTAAATACCATCGACTTTACAAGCAGTAACATCAATTTCATTTATATAAATAGAGATAAAACTGAACTTATTAAATATTTGAATCAGGCTGCCTTAAATCTTTTTTTTTGTATACTTACTTACATTGAACTATGAACTTTTTCTTATTTGTTAATATCTCTCTCTCTCTTGTCGGTCCCTCATTACTGAGGATCGTGGTCACATGGCATCCCACAATGAACGATTTGACGCCACGTTAGCAGATGCGTTGACAGCCTTTGCAAAATTAGTATGCTCACACTTAAGGATTGAATAACAATTGTATTAGCTTGTATGGTAGTAGGACGGACGGACGGACGGACGGACGAATATCAGTATTCAGTTGAAACCCTGATATGCTGCGCTGTAGTGGTAGCTATTCCTAACAAAAGCTTTTTAAATAACTTAACTGGGGTGATAGAAGAATATTAAATCTACTAGTAGTCATTCAGTAACATCTATACTAATATAAAAACTGAAGAATTTGTTTGTTTGTTTACTTGAACGCGCTAATCTCAGGAACTAGTCGTCCGATTTGAAAAATTATTTCACTGTTAGATAGCCCATTTATTAAGGAAGACTACAGGCTTTATACCATCACGCAAAAATTTTTCACCAATTTTACGCAGACAATTCGCGGGTAGCAACTAGTTCAAATTCCGTACCATTGTAATTTCTTCTAATAACAATGGCACGGGCCTTTAGCCTGTGGCTTAAATTATATTAACATAATTTGGTCCACCTCAATAATTTAAATAGTGTAAAGAGTATATATATCCAAACCTTTTATGGTATTAAAACAATAAAATAAAAAATAGATAATAAAAACTATAAAACTGTTCAATAAAAACTTAATACAAGAGTATTTGAGTAGTTTTTTTATTTGGGTACATAATTTTTTTTTCCAAAATTTTGCAAATCAGGAAAATGTGCGAAATGCTGCGATTTCGAAGCCACAAGCCCACTAAAATGCAAACGCAAAATGTTTTTCCTTATTAGGTTGTTACTAAATGTAAGTTTCGCTACAAAATGCGCGTTTTGGCATACAATACTTAGGGGTCACCCATGGGTTACGTTACACGATAAAAGATGGGAGGATTACATCAAACCGTGACGATAGCGGAATTAAAGGCATTTGACCAGTGACGTCACATGTTAAAATTTAATTTTTTTGTCTGTTGTTATCTTATACATCGGAAAATAATGAAAGTTACTTTTTTCTCTTTATGTGACATTATAGGGTTTCGAAAATGTTACAACTTGTGACAGATGTCAAATGACAGTAGGTCATCTTAACTCGCACAACAGTCTCCATCCTCTCCATTCTAAGGGGACCCTGGTGCTAGATCAGAATGCTAGGTACAGAAACATTAATTCTTCCAGATGAATCCACTTAATCTGAAAGTATCAGTCAGGTCCCACTTAAATATTCTCTCACCAGGTGCCTCTCCGCCTGCCCCAGCGACCACAATCAGAGGCATTAAATGTTCTGCTGCCCTCGGTGGATGAGCGTTATTTGCTTCCGGCTGTTCTTCCCAAGCTAATAATTGTTCTTTCCTCTTCTTGTTACTAGACGTACATGCTTCATACAAAAAATTATCAAATTTCTCATTAACAACCTTGCCGTAATGACGACTTGATCTGAATTCCCTCATATTATGGTACGACATACCGGAACCAAATATAGCTACGCCTTCCTTACGGAACTGGTGTAGTGCTTCGCCAAGTTCATAATGTTGTTCAGGACTCTGGTTGATTAGTACTGAAAGTTGTACGATAGGTATGTCAGCTGCTGGACGTATAAGCATCATGGGTACAAAAACCCCATGATCCCACCCACGGTCGTAATCTAACCTGCAGTCTATACCTACAAGCTCTAAAGCAGCTTGGATACGCTTCGCCAGCTCAGTATATCCGGGTGCATCATACTTATATTTATAAGTTTCAGGGGGGAATCCATAATAATCAAAATATAAACTGTGGCGCTCAGCGGCTGAAATTGTCACCTCACTTTCCTCCCAGTGTGCGGTCACGAGGATAATTGCTTTTATTTCCTTGAAGTTTACGTACTTTTTAACTTCGTCGCGTAGAAAACGCGTAAGTCCCAAGCTATCCTTGTCGCCCATTACGGGCATAGGGCCGCCTCCGTGATTAACAAACAAAGCTGGAGCAATTGTAACCATATTTTTTATATTATTAGCACTACCAGCACCACTAAAGTGTCGTATTATGTTCATAGACAGAAGGGTCATAAACACAATAAATGCAACTTGAATGAGAATCGTGAATGTATTAAGAACGAGCATGAAGATAATGGTCCTCAATTACTCATACAACAGTGACTTGACTTATC
>JANCMC010021608.1:6232083-6249727 GCA_024363005.1 Charaxes varanes
GAGAATCGTGAATGTATTAAGAACGAGCATGAAGATAATGGTCCTCAATTACTCATACAACAGTGACTTGACTTATCAAATTACGAGTTGTTTTCAAATTACGAGGTCAAGTCAAGACCTTCAATCGTATAAAATCTCGACTGCTACTAAATCATTGTTACTTTTTAAGTTTATGCAATATTATAAAATCCTGATCTATAAAGAATATATACGTTTAATAGTACATACAAATCTTTGTTTTTATTTTCACGTGACATATACCACTGAAAATCAAAGATAGGGTAGAATTATTACACAATTTGAAAAATTGAGGCTGCGATATATTTAAACGACATTGACAGGTAATGATAATTTTCTGTCATCAATGACATTAAACTGACATTTTTATCAATCGTTCTCGGAATATAATTTATTTTATTCTCCTACACTTAGAGACTTCAATCGGATAAATTACATTAATGGCTAATTTCACGTACAATTCAGCAATATTCTGTTAATTTATAATTACTTTTTAATTATTAGAAAACTTATATTTTTAAACGAAGCATCTATGCGTAACAAAGACAAAGAGCGTCTTAGAAAGGGAGAGAAGTAAAGAACGATTAAATGCGATTAGAAATGGCGTCTCTGTGAGTTGTCCTTTTCGCACCAAATAATTCTCGTTTTATAACAATCAAAACAAGAAATTCTGTTTACGGATGTCGAGAATGCGATTGTTAGTGTTATTATAGAATAAGATTTTAAATTTAATTTTAAACTAACTTCATTTTAAGAAGCAATGTCTGTCACTGGGCGAGGCGTTTCATTATTTCTACTCGTGATTCCTTTGGAATACTATATTAAGTTCTCCTCCGAGCGTATTTTGTGCGCGTTTTAGTGCAAGTGTAATTTGCCTTTAGTGAAAATGGACAAGAAAAATAAGAAAAAAACTGTGATCAAGCGTAAAAGTGATGATCCTGTGGAGGGCGATAAGAAGAAGATGATGGTGAATCGTGCAAAAGCTGATGAGGAAAAGGATAAAGTGGAAGTTGAGGTTAACCAGGTTGTTGAAGTGCCTGTTGAGCAGGGGCAGCAGATCGTACACACCGGTCAGTTGGTTGAGGGGAACTTTGAACAGCCAGTATTTGTAAATATGAAAGGGGAACCAGTACAGCTGGGTCCTAACACTGTGATATTGTACGAACAGAGCGGAAATCCCTCAAACTTTGCGTTTGGTGGAATGTGGACTATGGATTCTACCGGCCGGATTGTAATGGCAGAAACTATATATGATGTGAAAGGAGAACCAGAGGAAGAAGGTGGCACGTTTGTTCAGAACACTACAGAAGTCAACAGTGTGAGTGGAAATTGAATGCTTTATTTATTTTTATACTCTATTAGCAGACCCAATAGACGTTGTTCAGCCCCAACATTTGGTTACTTACAATTTACTACATTCTATTATCTTATTGGTCCTGTTTCCAATTTTTTCAATAACTACCTATAACAAACAGACAGGCAGACATTTTTAAGTATACAAACTTTGTCCTAACAATAATGGACGTAACAGAAAATTATTTATCCAATTTGCTGCAGTCGGTTGGAAGTTACACTCTTACATACATTTTAGAAATTTCTCTTTATTTATATGGCTATAGAGGGGTGTTAATAAGATTTAATTTGCAATATTTTATAATGGAAACCTTCGTTATATTCAATACTGATCAAATTGATTTTAAAACGTTGAAAAATATTTACCTGTGAAATAAACACCTTTTATTATTATACTATACATACAAAACTGTAGTTAGTGCAGCTAGTGAAAATTAATACTGATAATGAGATAATATTTTTGTATGTATAATGTGTAAGTATGTTAATATATATTTTTTATAAATTAGCCTATCTATCCCACTGCTGGGCATAGGCCTCCCCCTTTTCCAACCACATCTTCCTTTCCTGACACATTTGAATACATTTCTTTATGTTAATATTACAATTAATTAATGTTAATTGTTTTTTTTATTGTTTATTTTTGTTAAAAATAAAGTATCTTCTTTAATGCTTATTCAAATCAGCAATTTGCTACTGAAAAGTCCTGTCAGAATCCCCTGAGCCAACCAGGCTTTAAATTTATTTATTAGATAAGACGCTATATCACTGCCATATAATTGTTATCTCTAGTCGAACTATCATAATAAATGGTACGTTACCATTTATACTCATTTATTATGTACTAGCTGTGCTCGCGATTTCGTCCGCGTTAAATTAGGTAAAAAAAAGGAGTTTCTATATTAGAGTGACAATATATAGCCTATAGCCTACCTCAATAAATGGGCTATCTGAAACTGATAGAATTTTTTAAATCGGACCAGTAGTTCCCGAGATTAGCGCGTTAAAGCAAACAAGCAAACCAACTCTTCAGCTTTATATATTAGTATACACTAGCTTTGTCCGCGATTTCACCCGCTTTAAGCACTGTAGTTTCGTTCACAGTTTCGGGTTTCAATATTTTTGCGTGAATTCTTTGTTTTGCTACAACTTAATCAGTCTTTATTATTCTTTATAAAGTCAGCTATATGCCAGTGAAAGGTTCATCAATATCTATCTAGCTGTTACGCAGATTAGTCCTAACAAACAAATAGACCGATTTACAAAAAATGTAAAAACTATCTAGTAACCAGGCGGTTCGGTTCCGAATAGTATTTTTCAGTCATAGTTGAAGGATACATTTAAGTAATTTATTGTAAAGAGACATTTAAGAGATTAAATACAATGGCCTTGTCAAGGCACTCTTATATAGAAGAGTTCCGTATCTGATACGCGATAAAGTTAGTGGTGAAATAACTTCAAAAGTTTTTTCCGGTTTCGCTCAAAATACACTCGAGTGCAATGAAATCGCACATGAGAACATTCTTTTGTAAAACATTTTTATTTTTTTTTTACTTGAAAAATATATACTTTTTTTTAAATATGGGATTAAAGTTAATTTTAGTAGCTATCCGGAGAATGATCTTTAATCTCATATTATAAAAAATATATTTTTTTAAATAGAAAATAATAAAAAACATTTTACAAAACACTGCTCTCATGCGCGATTTTATTGTTCCCGAATGTTTTTCTCCTAATGAGTTTTTAGCATGGAAAATTTCAAGTTTCAACATTTAATAGTTTGGAAAGTTGCAACGATGAAAAAATATCTTTTGAAAGCGACGTTAGTCGTCATTCACACTACATTTAACAACTGTTCTTTACGAGTGTTTCCAAAAATGCAGAATAAATTTAAAAAACTGTACTAGATAGTTATGACGTGATTGCGTACCATAGACAGGTGTCTAATATCATTGTTGTAATCATGGTGGTATAAAAAATGTATCTTAATTCTTCAAATACGAAAAATCGAGAATATTTCTATAATTATTATAGCAAAATAGTCTAAATACTAACTCACATCTTTATTGTATTTTAATATTAGTTCGCTAACAATAAAAATATTAAGTAATCACACCCAATAAAAAAATCGTCTATGATAACCTCTTCGTTTTTATTAAAATCTGTTAAAGATATAAAAATAATTCTATGCGAAATATTATTATTTACCAATTAAAAACTCCGATATAACTAAGTGATTTAACAATTTAAAACACAAAAATAAGGAAACGCAACCAAAAGTATGGCTTTTCACTTGACACATGACTACACCTGAGCTATGGAAATTCTTCGTATTTATTTGAATATTTATTACAGCGCATTTACACGACACCCACGCACGCCCACGCACCCAAAAGACATATCCTGAGCTTAAAACAACATGTTGGAGATAAATAAAAGATTGATGTCGAAAAAGATTTAATATCGCCTCAGAACTTGTTAAAAATAGAAATACATAGACGCAGTTTTCACCTTTATAGAGAGTTTTAAAGATTAGCCTTAGATTATGAGTCCAGACCTCGTATTTTTGCGAGGGCCCGGAATATATCTATTTAAAGGGACTGTGGAAAGCCGATATTGCACGTATACTGTAGTTTTTTGTCTATTTCTAATTAATATGAGGTCGTGGCCTAATCAGTGGTCGGCATTTGAGTCGATCGCTAAGTTAAGTTGCTCTGGCTGCGACCGGATAATAGATGGGTGACCCATTCTAGCACTGGTTTATATTTGATATCCGACCAGTGGCGGAGCTTAACCAGCTAATTACATTGTTAGAAAACTTTTAGCTGCGGCAAAGTTCACTTACTTTATGCTCTTAGTAGTTCACGATGGAAGATCAGTAAAAAGATAGCTGCATAGCAAAATCGATCTAGGTAGTGGTTAATATTTAGTGAAGTTAGATAGGTGGTTGCTGATAATTTCCTAGTGATATTGCTGCTAAGCTTGACTATCTTTGTAGATTCTCTTTTAAAGATAGGGACTAGAGTAGATCACGCGCGATAAATACCGCAAGCTTTCCAGAATATATAAGGTGTTTGTTGCTCCTTAATATTGACCACCATATGGTTTATTGCCCTAATAATATAAAAAGTAGTACCTTTTACGTCATAAGTATAAAATGCCTTTAGACCACTTAAACACATAAATTATCCGCTCATATGTTAAGGAGAAGAAAGCGTATTACGTGAATTTATCACATGAACATATTCCTCGTAACTTCGCTTCACAGAATTTGCCTTTCATAGCTATCTTGTCCTCATAAGGTGTATCCGAAATTTAATTATGTAAGGTTGATCATTGACAGCGTTAGAGTTAAAAAAAATGCATTCAGTTGAATAGGGAAGGGTTAAGTGGCTTAATAGATAATAATGATAGTTAAAAAGACAACGTATTAAACAAAACAGTTTTTTTTTATTGTCTCTGTCTGGTTGATATACTTTTGCAAACAAATGGTAAACTGTAATAGCGATAATGATTTCAAAGCTATTTGAAAGTTTTGTCTAAATATAGATAAGTAACACTAAATAATCGATTTTATATAGGACACATGCGTCTTTGTAACGATCAAAATGTATATAAAGATTTAAATAATTAAATTATGTAGAAAAAAGTTTCTACATAATACGAGTCGTAACAAATACCGAAAAGTCACCTTAATAACTTTGTTATTGTTTTAGTCGCATTTATGGTAATAATGGTTATTATTACCGTAAATGCGACTAAAACTGAATTAGTCCTCATCTGAAAAACATAAAATTTTGTCGTATTCATTACATTAATCCTAATGCTTATGGAAAATTAAAAAAAAACATATGAAATTACATCTATCAAAATGTTATTTCTGGAATCGAAACTTTAACCGTCCTTTACTTCCTTTAACCCTTTCCTCTTCGCGAATAATAACTTCACATCGAGAGTGCCGACAGAAGGGGAAGCAAATCATCAGAGCTGTTGGTTAGGGTAACAGCGTTGCGGGTTCAATGATTTTTTTCGATCTCAAAAATATTAAACGCGGCTAAAGGAGTTTTACTGCAAAAATTAAAAGCAGTAGTATCTAACTCTATTATTTATTTATTCTTATTGGCTATTAATGTTTTAGTTAATAATGTTTTTTTTTAATTATTGGCCCAAGGTCTGCCGGATTATAAACAAGATACAAAGAGGACTATTATTGCATCTGATTAACATATAATACTTAACGCAATGCTGTGTAACCTGACAATTAAAGTTACAGCTAGTAAATAAAAATAAATAAGTATATATTTTGGTTATATAGCGAAGAATTTTAACTCTTTGCTTTCATGACTTAATAAAATTATCATATAAATAGGTATAGTGCCTTTAGTCTAAAAATGCACGCTCCTCCACTAAAATCCATTATTTTGAAGTATTAAAATAAATATTGTTGGCAATGCTTGCTTCTTGTGTTTTTTTAGTAACCTTAAACTCACGCACGCACTGCAAGATCAACTAACCGCGCAATTGTTTTAACGGTTTAGAGGGGCGTGCATTGTTAAACTGGACGCACTCTACATAGAGCAGAGTGGGGATATTAGCCGCGTAATTAACAGACTTCGGTCTGACTTGACCATTGATCCATTGGGACTACATTGGGACCTAAGTTACATCACTTCTATGACGGTAGTTATAAAACTTAATTGCGTTAAAATGTGAGATTCCAAACGGGTATAATT
This sequence comes from Charaxes varanes, assembly GCA_024363005.1. Classification (NCBI taxonomy): domain Eukaryota; kingdom Metazoa; phylum Arthropoda; class Insecta; order Lepidoptera; family Nymphalidae; genus Charaxes; species Charaxes varanes. The sequence goes on from JANCMC010021608.1 coordinate 6,238,188, forward strand.
TGTGTGGCATTCCAGATAAGATGGTTTCAATATAAACTCTCATCGTTCAGTTATTAAAAAAATGTGAAACCAGTAACTGCGAATGGTTATGAAATGCCCAAGCGCATATTATCTCAGCTTCCACAAATTCCACCAGCTTATAAAACTAATTGTTCCAGATCCCATACTTTAATTGATAGTTATTAGTGTTACATATTTTTAACCCACCCATATCGCTCGCCTCTCGAGTGATTAAAGCGCGACCAATATAAAAAGGACCACGGTAAGTGCTTATCGCTACTAGATAGGGTTGTCAAAATGTGCATTTAAAAAGTGCAGCTAGAACTGTTTATGTCAAACTAACGAACCCGGCAGAAGTTGTCGTCAGATGTGCTATACGAACTTTTTTAATATTTTTGAAATATTCCTTGAGTTTTTCTTTTTTAAACTTTCCCAGAAATAATGCGCAAAAACAGACAGAATAGGCTCTGCTGTTATTGAGTTATAGCGAGAAACATGTTTAATTTAGGTTACATACCGACAGCAGGGCGGTGGCTGTGAGGATGGCGAATGTGGAAAATACGCTATCAATCGATTGGGAACCGGACACGACAATACTAACAATGTTTACATGTACAAAGACTGACAATACACATCTGTATTAATAAAATAATAATATATTTAATACAGTTCTTATCATTTCATAGTGAAGTGGTGAAAAATGTATTAATGATAAATAAATAAACTGTACTAGTTTACTCTATTAGTTAAGTACTCTATAAAAATATAAGTATGACAAAAAAGAATTCGACTTGTAATTTTCTCACACCTCTTTTTTATGTATTTATAATGTATATTATCTACTGGTATGTAAATAAAAAGAACTCTGAAGAAGTACCTCTAGGTGATTTCAATTAGGGTTAAAACTTAATTGTATTTTTGTTAAGAAACGAAATGTTATAGAGCTTAAATATAAAATGTTCTTAAAAATTGCTGGCGGATATTTTCGAAACTTTTATTATGAAGTTTAAAACGATTTTCTTAGCCAAGCAAGTACAGCGACCACTACACTGGCACCTATGACGTCACGACCGCCACCAACCACTACTAGACCTACTACTACGAGAAGAACAACTACCACTACAACAACAACTACTACTACTACCACAACTACTACGACTACACAAGAACCTACTACTATATATACTACCACTACAACACAAAAGCCCACGACCACAGAACCTATAACTACCACAGAACGCTTGACAACATCAATTGCTACAGAGAAACCAATAACAACGGCAGTCCCTGAAGAAGAGTATGAATATTACGATGAAGAAGACATAGAATATGAATCAAAAGATAAAAAAGAAGATACAACGACTGAACAAGTCAAGCCAATTGCAATAAAGGAACCGCCATCAACACCAGCAACAACAACAACAACTACTATGTTATCAATCGTAGAGAACACAAAAATCTATACAAATATACCAACTGATAAAGCAAATAGTCCGATTAAAACGAGTGATCGGACGAAAAATATAGAGTTGATAAACAACAAACCAAAAAACTTAGAGACTGACGATGATAAGGCAAAAAACTTAGCAACAAAAGTACTCAGAAACTTCAACGATAACTACGAAGCAATTAGGGAGAAACTAGAATCAACTTTAAACCCCGGTGATTATTTAAAACCTTACTTAAGTCCTTCGCAATTAAAAGAATTTAAGAAGCCAGAAATTAATGCAGAAATTTCCAAAGGCTACACTGCCACTGGTAAGCCACTTAAAATACCAGATATAAAGCAAAATCTTGCAGATTCAATCGAGAACGATTATGATGTTCGACTAAATGAAGCACTTGCGCCAAATTTGCGTGTCAGAGTCCCAAGTGGATTCATAGTTCCTGCTGATAGAGATTACTCATTTTCTAGATATAGGAATAATCTAAATTCGGAACCACAATATGCGGCTTCCGATATAAGTCAGTATCAAGTAAGAAAACGTCCTCAAATTTCAGGAGTTAGTATAAGAACTCCCACTTCCTATTATATTCAGCCACAAAGAATAGTATACGAAGACAGTCTTTCGAGACCAGCGCGACAATTGGTGTATAGACAGTTAGGAAATATATTTTAAGTTATAAGCATTGACAAATGACACGTCAGCAAACTTTGTTGTATAGAATTTTAAAAAGAAGTAGCTCGTCTTGGAAACGAAAACAAATCTGTGTGTAAGAATAACTAACTCTAAATCCCATATTTCTATGACAGTATAGAAATAAGAGATTACAGATAGGTTATGTTACAATATGCACCAATTTGCTGAAGTGTCTTTTAACGAGGAAAGGTGAAGCTACTTTAGGTAACCTTTGAGAGATGATTGAAAAACCCGTCGATGTCTTCGCAAGACTCACAGGTTTTAGTTAAAACTATGTTTATTGATGGACATATAGTAGAAAATATATTCAATCGAAGTTAATTGCGAAATTTAGTATTATACGTACAATTATAACACGCTTATTATAATCCGAATGAATAAAGAAATCGAAAACTACTATTAAAATCGTTGTATTAACAAATATTACTTAATATCTTAAAGGTAAATATTGTTGATCACATCTACATTTATAAAGAAACAAGATTAATTTTTGAAGATACAAAATAAATATGTCTTAAATGAAATTCAAAAGTAGGTACCGTATTATTTATATTTTATTTAACAAATTTGAAAGAGTTAAGGTTTTGCTATATTAGACTTTGTCTAAGTAAAATGTCATAAAAAATATAGCAATATTTAAAAAATATATATTTATTATATTAAATTTACATGAAACACAGTTTTGAGTAAATTACTATAATACCACAAATCACAATAATTTTCGCATTGCTTTTTTAATTATGCACAAATAAAAATGCTTTTACAATTTTGATTATTTAAACAAGTATTTAATAAATTATTGAAAATGTAAAGTTTATTAAGCTTCCGAACTTAAAACTGTAGCTAACGAAATGTGTATTTTTAATTATATTATAATCAATAACTCTATGGAAGAAAAATGTATATAATTTTAATGATATACTAGGCAAAATGTGCAATGTATAGATATATGGTTATTGGACATTTTTATATATAATTTTATAATCACTGCCAATAATGTAGTTATTTTTTAATCATAATTGAAATCGTATATTAAGTCTACAGCATTGCGGTCTAATTATATGAGTATAGAAAGCCATCAAATTTAAAGTTACCTAAATCATTAATAGGATGGATGTAGAATTCAAAAGTTTTTGATTCGACTGGATAAATACCATCACCCGTTTGCCCTTTTAATTAATAATATTTATTTATAGCGGTATTTGAACAGGATTTTGCTCTTGTAACAAATATCGTCCATTGTTTAATATAGTATTAAGGCTTTTTTTACCTTCATATATAAAAAGCAACTGTACAAGTATTTGTCACCCCACTCTTCCTAAGCCGCTGGACTGATGTGCACGAAATTTTGATATATTCCTAGGGGTTCGTAGATGTTTTGAAAAGATACTTAAACCTGGTAGGTGGCGCTGCTATTAGGATATTCCCTAAATTTGATACGCTTCTTGCTATAACCATAAAACGGCTGCACCAATTGCTTTGTGTTATTCGCATTATTTCAAAGAATAAAAAAATGAAAGAAAAACTCAAAGGAATATTTTAAAAGCGCTAAAAATACAGAGTTGGTGCAATCTTTGGAATACTTCCGATAAAAGACATTCGTAATAGTCCTGATACCGGAACATTAATAAATTAAAGCGCTTTATAAAAATCCTGTAAACCAACTGCTGGATAATGGGTAAAATTTGTGATAAGCGTTACTACAGCAGCTAATATTTGTACTGCAATTTGTACCGCTGCATAATATCGTCATCGTCAGGAGGCCTCTACCCTTGAAGGGGGTTCCCAAAACATCAAATAAAAATATAAACGAAATGGAATTGATAAAAACGAGATTGACACAGTGTTATACAATGAACTATTTTATTATTATTATTTTAGATTTTACGACCATTTTTTTTTTTAATTATAATTTATAGTAAAAATTTCATTAAATATTTTTTTCATTGTTAACAGATTAAAAATTGTCATTTTTGTAAAATTTAATTTTGACAAATAAACGGCCTTTATTATTATTATATCGTCATGGTAAATTGAGGCGATGATTTTAATTTTACATCAGACAATATGTCAATTACCGCTTGCAGATATATATTTCGCTATTTTCACATTTAACAATCGCAGATTGCAGTTAGCGTGAATGGGATTCTGTTTATTTTTTTTTCTATAACTTTTAATAATACTCTTAGTTACCCTTTATTAGTGATAAGAAAAAATGTATTTTTCAAAGGTTACCAGAGGTGTCTAGTCGAGTCTAGTGTTCTGTTATAGAGTGATGAACACTTTTCTCGACTTTATGGGAGAGTACTGAAATTATTGGTAATCAAATGAAATATCATTGTAATTATTATTTTCGTAGATATTACTCGTATTAAGAACTTTTTGTAAAAATTTAATAAAAACTTTATAAATTCTTGATTTTGTTTCTTCAACTTCGTTCCCTTAGCCATATCGTATTAATAAGAAACTTTCATATACATTTTAATATTAAGACGAACCAACAAGCACATTATGTCTTTGTCCATAGTACTCATTGCTTTTATAATAAATTACGTTTATTTATTATTACTGGAGATCGACAGCTAAGTGCTTAGTGCGAGTTTTCTAACTTTTACGCGTACGTAAAGTTTACCAATGAGCTCACTAAAAACGGTAATAAAACCAGCTTATACGCGGTAAAGGTAGGAGCAAGGGACATACCAGCAAAATCCCTATACAACCTACTAAAAGAGCTTGGCTTGTCAAGAACTATCATAAGTTCATTACTAGAAAGGACATCTAAAGCCGCGTTGCAGCCAGAGCAACTTAACTTAGTGATCGACTCAAATGCCGACCGCTGATTAGGCCACGACCTCCTCAAAATAATTAAAAGAAAACAGCAGTTTTCATTAAATTTTTTCTATTTTCAGGGCTCCGTACCTCAAAGGAACCTCTATAGGATCACATACTGCCTTGTCCATCTGTCTGTCTGTCAAGACCTTTTTTCATACATTTGCAAACAACTAAAACCTATAGAGTACCCGTTTTCCGTTGACCCTGAATCATGATTTTTGTCATCTTGAAGCACAAGCAAAGGAAAAAAACCAAAAACTGAAAGTTTGTTGTAGCAACAATGTCTGTTTGCCTGTCCATCAAAACCCATTTCCAAAGTTACGAACGGTTACGACTTAGGGGCCTTCAAGAAAAGAGCATACTCATTTCTCAAATGCCGGCAACGCATCTGCAATCCCCCTGGTGTTGCAGTTGTCCATGGGCGTCGGTAGTCACTTAAGAGTACCGCCTGCGACGTCGGTTATTTGAAAACCAGTGTTAAAATGGGTTACCCATCTATCACCCGGTCGCGATAAGATCTGCTTAGCCGAGCGATCATCTCAAATGCCGGCCACTGATCAAGCTATGACCTCCTTAGTAATAAGCATACTCATTTCTCAAAAATGTATCTACAACGTATCTGCGAGCCTACTGGCCGTATCAGCGACGATAATCTATTAAGGGTTTGCTTGTTTGCCGCTTTATCATATAACAAAAGTGGCCAATAGTGTATCAAGACACGTTTATTATATAAAGGGGTTCCGTATCTAATACGCTATAAATATATTTGTAAAATAACTTTAAAAGCTAATGTCCGATTTCGCTCTACTACTGAATTTTTCGAATGTCATATCAATATGGAAAATTTCAAGTCTCTACATCTAATAGTATTGCAATCCTTGGGACCACATTGTGTGCGGACAGACGGACGGACGTACAGAGCGAAACCATAAGAGTTCCTTATAGGACCTACGGAACCGTAAAAAAAAAAATTAACAGGAAGTGAAACAGTACTGCAAGTAGCTGAATTAAAGTATTGTATATAATTACAGAGGGAGCGCATTGATGTCATGTCAGCCTGTGAAATCTTTAATAAGGTATTCACGTTTGCCATTATCATGATAGTAAAGCTAGAAGATCGTGACGCGAGATCCGAATACAGCGACCGGACTAGGAAGGCGTTGAGACCAACAAAAAACGGCCAACAGCGTGTTAAAACACGCTTATGTATACAGAAGGGTTCCGTATCTGATACGCTATAAACGTATTTGTGAAATAGCTTCAAAAGTTGTTGTCCGATTTCGTTCAAAATAATTATTCTAATCACTTTTTAGCATGTTCTATCAACATGGAAAATTTCAAGTCAAAGAAAAGTTCAAGTGTTTAACAGTTTGAAAATGCAAAAGGGGGACCACCTCATGAGCAGCCAGACGGACGTACAGAGTTAAACTATAAGGGTTCTTTGCTGTCCCACTCCGGAAGTAAATTGTAATGATTTTAAACAATCCGAAGTTAAAAACAATATGTCATAATATAGTCTATCGCAAAATAGATAAATATCGCCTATATTAGCAAAATGACAATGAATAAATTCGTATTATCTCATTTTTTTACATATAATCTTTAAAATTTTACACACGCCCATACAATCTATACATAAAAATAAAATTTGAAGAGTATTTGTAAGGTCGAAATTTTATTGATACCTATAGCAAAAACGCAAGCTAAATGTTTTGTATGGCTGTCTATTTGTTGCGGATGATCTCCGAATCCGGATAATATCCGCTGGACCGATTTCGACGGGAATTTCACTGGTAGATAGCAGACTGTAGGAATAACATAGGTTGCTTTGCTTTTAGCTAAATAATTATGGTTTCGCACAAAAAAATAAACACCCTCGAAATTTAACAAAGTCATTGAACTCACGCGGGCGAAGTCGCGGATTACGGCTAATGTACACAGGACGATTCTATTGTTCCCTCACTCAATTTCTAAATAAATCGAATTTCAATTACATTTATTGCTTATAGACTTCTACCAACATTTAACCATTTAATTTATAATAAGAAAACTATTTAACACAAGAAAATGTCTCAAATGTTGCCCATGAGTATTAAAGCTGTTAATTTCGAAAATGGTAGTAGTTTTTTTAAAGATTCATCAAATTTTATAGGTATAGACCATGTTTCGGTTCTACTTGAAAAAAAAAAGAAATAAATTATAGGATGTTTCTTGTAATATTACTAAAGTTAATAAAGATAATGTAGACTAAAATGAATTATATAGACTAAAATAAGTAACGTAAACTAAAATAAGTAATGTACGTAAAATGAATAGTTACTAAATTAAATACAGTGTTTGTCCCGAAACCGAAATTCTACCCTGTCTTCGTCTTCTTTATCTTTTAGATGAATTAAATAACCCATTAATCACTTTAAAATCAATTGGACATCAATGATCTCTATACCAGAATTAATCAAAATTGGTTCAGCGGGCGCCGCAACATATTTTCACATTAAAAAGTTTAGATTATAGGTTAAAAAATAATATACAGATTAACAATACTATATATAATAAAGTAAGTAAACCATTTATTAAACATTACTTATTTAATTATTTGTTTAACCAACATTCCATACTTTATAATAAATGATAAAAAATCCCATATATTTAATTATTTTTAGTCCTCTTAAGTTCATTTTTCATAATTTAATCAGTTAGGTATTAACTTGCAAAGTTCACTTTTACGTTGGACTAGCCTGTGACTTTGTCCGTTTAACCTTCCAAAACCCCCTGGACCACAGTATTTTGGCCCTATCGAAAAATCCGTTCTTAGCGGATGTCTATTACCCAGTTTCCTCTTTGTACGTCCCGCGGTTTTAGAGATTTAGTGACTAGAGACTTTTTGCTTTTATACGTTTTTTATTTTGAAGTTACATACGCAAACGAGCACGGATCATAAGATTGGCGTGAAGCGGCGACAATGCTGTCACGTCACGTGATGGTATTGTTCTCGTGTTTCGTTCGGTTTGTGAGAATTCCCGCTGGCCTAAACTTGTCATTAAAGGCCGGTAACGCATCGCAACTCATACTAGCTTTCTGGTCGTGCAGATGTCCATAGGCGTCAGTAGGTACTTAGCTGCCTGCTGCCTGCTCTTTCGCCCTTTGTAACATAAAAAAAGAGATGTCCATGGGCGTCAGTAGGTACTTAGTGCCTGCTGCCTGCTCTTTTACCCCTTGTAACATAAAAAAAATGCGATTTTAGTGGTTGGCCGAGAAGCGACGTGCGGAGGAGCGTGCTGCCGAAGAAGCGCGCAAAGCTGCGGAGGAGAAGGAGAGGAAGGAAAAGGAGGAGGCGAAACGAAAGATGCAGGAGGAGCTCGCCGCGCTCAAGGAACGCAAGGAGAAAGAGTGAGTTGGATTTCTTTTCAATAGACTAATAGTTTACTAATAAGCGGCCTGATATATCCACAGTTTTATTTGAATAAAGTCTTTTTGAATTTGAATCTAAATAAATAAAACAAAAAAGCGTTCTTAACCGTACAAATTTTTGACATTAGTTAAGAAAAATTAGTTAAGAAAAACGTACATATATAACAACTAGCTGTTTACCACAACTTCGTTCGCGACAAATTAAACTTGTGAGAGTGCTTAGGCTTTCTTAATCTAGCCCTAAAGAGAAATCTGGTCATAGCGGATGTCTACTAACTATAAACTAGCTCCCTGCCAAATTTCATCTTTGTACGTCTAGCGATTTTCGAAATTTGTTATCAGTGAAGAAATGATAAATTCTCAGTAACTCAATGTTAACACGGCGGAATGAAATCTATAAGATGCGCAGCTCTACCCTCGACCCCGCTGAACGTCACTCGTCTTGTCCTGTCCTGTTCACTAGCTTTAACTAAAAAAGTCTAATTGAAGGGTCAAAGAGAATATCTTATTTACCAAACAAACACACAAAAAAACTCCTCAGCTTTATATATCAGTATAGATTAATCCATAAAGGTACAACTTTCGGTACCATTTTACGAAAATTGCGCAGACGGAGGAATATGAAATTTGGCGCAATTATAGTTTTTATAGAGGAGGATGGGCGAATGTTAATATTTTTATGAAATATGCAGTGTTAGTAATTAAAATTGTTCAAATAAAACCACACGCACACCAATGCCAAACGATTTACGCACACATGTATACAATTTACTATAGGGTTGCGTCAGAGCGTGGTGGTGACGGCCGTGTGTATGTTAATTGTCAAATATAACGATATCGTGGTCAAATTAATTGAAATTTTATACATAGCTTGACATATGTTGCGCAACTCTAAAGATTTGTGGCCGAATTTCGGCCAGCCGGCGAACTCTTCTACTTTTTAATGTAGCAGATTTAAGACCATGATAAAAAATAGCCCAAGGAAACTTTCCCATATTTTTCTAAACAATTGATTTAACTGAAAAAGAAGAGCAGGATGTTCTTCTAGCAGGTATGTTGATTTATTTTCCAATATAGATTATATTAAAATAGAATTAACAGAATAAAATTTATTCCACAGAAACAATAATAATAAGATAAAAAAACATTGGTACAATTAGGTCTTATTACACAGCTATCTCTTCCAGACAACCTAGTATTATATGAACTTCTACTTCATTATATTTGTATTATCGAAAATATAAGTTACTATCTACCTCTTTTAAAAAGTAATTCACAATAAATGTGAAATAAACATACAAATAAACTATTCTTGCATTCCATGTGAAAACAAAATAGTCTTGCAGTAAGATAAAGTCATGTTTTGCTTACAATTTTTCAGCTTTAGATATCAATTTAAATATTGGCGAAGTGGTACAAATGTTGGATGTTAAAACTATGGCAGAACAATGGAAAGCCTATACATTGATATGTGAAAAATATTCCACTTTCCTTTTGGAGACACAAAAAAAAAATTGCTTGACGCAATCTTGTTTTTATCGCAAAACAAATCAACGTCAAAAGGCAAGCTTGACAAATAATTTACTTCCGATATTAATAAATTATGAACAGCGGATGGAGCCATTTATCCAAATTGTTATTGTCGTCGTCACAAGGGGGAGAATCAGAAATTAATGAGTTGTAAGTTTAATCGTTGCTTTCACGTCACTTATTAGTAGAAGTAATTTTTTTTTTAAATGTAAGGGAAAAACGTGCAGACCGGTGCACCTAAAATCAATATCAACCATTGCTGCTACAAGAAAAACATTGGTTGTCTGTAAAATCGCTTGTTCCGCGCCTGTACGCTCGTTTCAGGCGGAACGTGACACTTTTTCGTACACATACCCGGCGTTCATTAGTTTATAAGATGCTATCACATCAAAAAAAAGACGTACGTACTAGCAAAAACCCTAGTACATTCAAAAATTATTGAATGTAACGAAATAGATATCCCGGCGGGCAATCGTTTTATCTAAGTGCCTATAATTCGTACGGCTTGCTTTCTCCAAAGACAGCTCTTGGGAATCGCGCTCTGCCAGCTTCAAATATTTCTGACGTACGAGAAGGTTATGATGTAAATTTTTAAACTGTTTTGTAGATCTTGTCCTGAGACATGTTTACATTTTTAACAAATTGAATTATCATTTATTTAAATTACATTTCGTAGGCACTGCACTGTAGTTATAGATATTATAATTCCAATATTGTAAAACCTTCTACATATAAAAACCAATGGTTGTTAGTTTGACCTTGAAAAAGACTGGTCCATTTTGTTTCCTTTTTTGTTTTATTCCCCTTGTTTTAGGGAAAGTTTAAAAGCAAGGAAAGATTAATTGTGTTAGATCATTCAGAATACATCAAATATGTAGATGACGTTTGTACTAGATTTTTTCTGAACTGACGGTCCCTATAAAATTATCATTTAATAAAGATTCAGTCACATTTTATGGAAAAAACATAAAGAGGATTGGTTAGTAAGAGACGCGCCTAAACTCGGGCAATTTCTGCTGGGTCTGCTAGTCTTATATATAAAATTCTCGTGTTACAATGTTAGTTAACGTACTCCTCCGAAACGGCTAGACCGATTTTTATGAAATTTTATACACATATTCAATAGGTCTGAGAATAGGCTACTAGCTATTTTTCCTACTCCTAAGTGATAAGTGGGGCCCACGAGGATGAAGTCGACGACGAAGAATGAACACAGACCAACTGAATATAGAATAAATATCTATACAATGTATTTTGATATCTTCCAAAACTCGGCAAGAAAGATTTAGGTCAGTATCGAAATAGCAAGTTCTGTTTATGCCGAAAAACAAACAACTTGTCCTAATGAATATGAAAAAAGATACTCAAGACGATTCGCCAAAAACTATTCCACAACATATCTAACCTACTTTTTCAGAAGAACATTTTGTATTAAAATAAGCAGCATCAATTCCCTTGTATTATTTCCTAAAACTGTTTAAAAAAGTACGTTCTATTTTTGAAATTTTAAAGTGTTCCACGACGAAAATTTTCAAATACCCCAAATTATTCGTAATAATTGGTAGATTCCGTCACAACAAAAATTTCCTAATCCATAAACTACTGTTGTATTTTTAAATGGTCTGT
>JANCMC010021608.1:6259701-6306123 GCA_024363005.1 Charaxes varanes
TGTTCGAAATCACTGGCATCATGACTTCTATTTACAGTTGACTGAACTTTATATGAAAAGTTGACTGAACTTTATATTTACAGTTGCTGAATTTTATAGCATCAAAACATAAGGAAAATCTGATGGACTCATCAAACCTGGCAATAGTACTAGCTCCCAGTGTTATGCCACTGCCAGCTGCGTCTTCAGCACAAAGATTGGAACACCATGTAGCCTTAGTTAAGGTAAGTGAACTTAAATTAATTTAATCAACTACCTTACTACTACTTAGCCCGCGTGACTTTTATGATTTTGTTATATATCTTTGTACAGAATCTTAATTATTGTGTTAAAATTAAAGTAGATGGGCTATTTTATTCCTGGAAAATCCTATTAGTGAAAGTCCCGTCAATATTTAATTATACAAACCTGACATTAACTAATACAACAAAAAAATAAAATCCGATTGGCTGCAGTCGTTCGGAACTTATACACTTACATACAATTAGGCGATTCATTTTTAAGCTTCCGTAGCTAAGGAATATCAGAAGAATGTGTATATTCAGGAATATATGTCAAAAAAACAAAAGTGTTTCGATTTTTCTGTTGAGAAGTATAATATGATTTGTTATGTATATCAATAAAATGAAAGAAGTTAAAAGTTATGACAGTTTGTTCTAAATTCCTCATTAATATTTTATATCGCAAATTCTTCTAGACATTTATTGAAAACTCTAAGTATATAGGACTGTTATCAGACGATCTCATGACTAAACTAGATGATGACTCAGATGTTGGCCAATCGAGGAGGAAGAAAAGGAGAAGTGGATCTCTAAATAGTAAGTTAATAAAGTAATATTTTATTAAAATACTTTGGTATTTAACTGATTAACGCATAAGGGCCATCCATAAATATTTAACACCTAAAAGAGAGGAAGGCATCACAAAAATGTAACATTGTGTGACAATGGGCAAGGGGGTCAATAGCTTTGTGACGTCACACACCAACATTTTTTACCAATATTAACATACTACATAAAATAATTAGATAATGTGGTTTTTATGTTTATGTGATGTCACACCAACGGGGAGGGGCTCCAGTTAAACCTCCTACAGTGAATAAAAAAATAAATCCTAATCTTCATAATATAGAAGGTCTATAATTAATTTACGCTTGGAAAGAGAACTCATCATTCCTTAATTTTTTGTTTAATTTACTTTTTAGCGTTGACAGCGCTATTGGTTCGAGGTCCTAGGGCCGTATGACGTAACTTCTAAAGTCACCTTTCTCTTCGTGGTTTGCACTTGTTAATAATTACATGAGAAATCAGGACCTAAGGTTTTAATCTACAGAAAGTAACTTATGTCTTACAGCTATGGGATCTCCGTCTATATTAATATTCTTTATAATTTAATATATAGTTAATTCTTGTTCGTCATCTATAGTTCAATCTATAGTTCATAATTACGCCTACTACTTCAAAAACAGGCACTTCGTGTAAATTCCTATACACCTCACCTTCTAAAATTCCATAGATCAGTTCTATATATAACTGTTGAAACATGTTTTGTCTGTGCTTGCGTCAGACAGCCATCAATCCAAGCATTGTTATGATTTTGTACATGGCTATATTTTTAAACACGATTCACACATCAAACATCTGGATTAAAAAATATAGAGTATAAACTCTGACATACTTCCCTAGTAAAAAGGTTTTATGTCAAATCACGTGCGTGGTAAGTGAGGGGAATATTTTATTATATATATTACGTACCTCATAACTTTTTAAATGACGTTGAAAAAGGAGGTTCTCAATGCTTTACCTGTGTACTTGATCAATATTTCTGTTTTTTTTTCGTAGGTTGTCTTCTGGCAAATTATTCCAACGAGTGGAAAGTGAGTCATTAATGCACGAGTGTTATGTTAGTTCCCGAGTATATGCGAGGGCACTAACTACATCGCTGCATAAAAAAAGAAATCTTTTTTTAAATTTTTCTTGTGTCAAACTTTTACGGTATGCGGTATATTGCGGTATACGGTTTAATGGTATGGCCGCCAAATGGTTTCTTTTTTAAATTTATTTGGTCGATTTTTATTTCCAGCCAGCATCTTTTTGATCCAACGCATAAATTTAATATGAAACTTAATGGGAGACATTAAATTTAACACTTACATCTTTGCTAATTTAAAAGTGTAGTGTAGTGCAACATAATAATTTTCAAATGTAGTCACTCAACATATTTTCCCTTACCTGAAGCATGTTACGAATGTCAAATCAAGCACTCCCGGTCTCACTAACTCCATACGTGCTCTCACGAGATTTTTAATTCCGAGATATTCGTGACTTACCCGCAAGTACTAAACTATTACAACCAAACTTTGCAATACACTAAAGTAGATTTGTTTGCAGACGACTGGAGTCTTCTGGAGTATTTATAACACGTAATTTAATTTGTTAAATGTAACCCTTGACTTCTTCCGCGTTGAAGTCGATGATTTTTTTTATTGTATTTGGGTTTTAATTGTTTGGTGGCTTTATTTTGCTGTAAAGTATTCTAATAATAATAATTATTATTATAAATATATATATATACAGGACTATATGACACACGGACGTCTGTTCCTAAGGTAGACAACTTAATGTCTGTGTTATAGGTTAGGATAGAATAGAACAAGACTTAATATTAACTAACATAATATTAAAGGAAATAAGCAAAAGGAAGTGTTATTGTAAGAGTAGGAAAAGGAAATTCTAATTTACTTATACTTATTATATGTTATAACAACAATAGCATCTGATGCTAACATTTGCAACAACCACAATGCAGATTTAATGAAGTAATGAAGCTAGTAGCCGACTAACCAATAGTACAACAGCAACTTTTAAGCTTTAAATAAATATATAAAGGAACTATTAAAGCTATACTTCTTTTAACGTTTTTAGACATTATTGTTAGCGAAATAAGTTATGCCAGTAATTAAAATGTGTCATGTCGTAAGACTGTTTTCAAGTTGTAGTTTAATTTAAAAAAATAAATGTATTAATTTGTACTTAAAATGTTTATTTCATTATTTAATACTGTTATCCCCCCCCTATAACACGGTGCTCTTATAACACATTAGTATTATTCTATAATATATAATATTATGAATGCAAAATTTTCTTTAACTAGGAGCCGTCATTCAAAATGGTAAAGCACTTTCTTGGTCGACTATACAACGACATTGTAAGTAGCTTTTAAAATATTTGACGATTCAAAAGAGCTTGTAAAAATCTACTTGAATAAAATATCATTTAAATTTGAATTATAATATATGACAATTAATATATATTTAGTACATGATAAATAATATATGATTTAATATATAACAATTAATAAATATTTTCACCGCCGTCATGTCTACGCTTTGATTTTTTTTATGTAACAAGGGGCAAACGCGCTAGCAGCTAAGAGCCTACTGACGCCCATGGACATCTAAACGACCAGGAGGCAAGCTGATGCGTTGCCAGCCTTAATGACAAGTTTAGGCCATCGGAATTCTCACAAAGTGAACGAGACGAAACTTGCTTGTTGAAAGATATACTTACTTGTTATACAATATAATGTCCGGTTTCCAGACTCGTTCGTAAGGTATTCTGATGACGCTGAATAATAAAAATCAGTTCTTAGAGAGCAAAGTAATTGCATTTCATACGCTATCAAGTACCATCTTTAGATTTTACAGCTGAGTAAACTCAATTCAAAGATTCATAACTATTTTCTGTGAAAGATATTAATCTCTCTCTCAATTACCTAGAAAAGTTTTTTAAATTCTATAAATTAGCGTTTAAAACTTTTAATAAAAAATCATATTTAGAAAGCTTGTGAAGAAAAATGAAATGCATATTCCAGCCCAGATAAAGGCACAATAGCGAATATTTTTTAGATTATGCAGCAGTAGGGAGCCGTGATGCTATATTTGTACTCACTTAATCGTTATGGGCATCTATTGGATTACATAGATCAGGTCCATAAACGAGGTAGGTTATGTTAATATAAGATCATGATGTTAATAATGCCAGGAGCGTATGCTTCAGGCGTTATTGATGGTTTAGCTACATTACCTTGAGAAAATCGTCAGATTATATTTTTTCCGCAATACTTTATGCCAGGCAGCGGTTGGTAATCACTACCCTTGACCTACAAAACTTTATGCTTTGATTATTTTGTCACACAAAAAAATCATACAATAATTGATGTGATGCCAAGTCTATTGTAAGCGTTCGTAAGAGGATAAGGGTTTTTTTTATTTATACATGAACTGCAATATCGATATTAATAAATCTGTTTAGTTGACCTCTAAAGGCAGACTTACACCAAGTGAGCGAATGCTAATTCTCCCCTTAGACTATCAAATTGTTTACACTAAAAGATCGAGAAAGAATGCTCTTGTAGTAGCTCTAGCTCTAAGTTAATTTTCTCTAAGCCTGCCTTACATATTATATACTCCTCGGCGTATTCACCAAAAGGTTGGCCATACATTCCAAAAAAGGATTACCAGAGCAGGAGAGGGCGAGGGGATAATAAATAAATAAATAAATAAATATATAGGACTATATGACACACTGACGTCTGTTCCTAAGGTAGACAACTTAATGCCTTAGCCTCGAACAAACAGAATGACAGATACATTTTATCAAGTGCTTTCGTCTGTTTTTGTAAAACCTTATAGAAAGAGCTTTGGATATAAAATGAAAGGGTTATTTAAATATAACAAACTGATATTTTAGTTTTATTCATATGTATAACAAGCTGTTTCCCGAGACTTAGTCCACGTAAAATTTGCACAAGCTCTTAGAACACCTTAATCTGGCCTTATCGAAAGATCTTTCTTTAGCAATTGTTGACTAACTATAAACTACCTCCTTATCAAATTTCATCTTCGTAGGTTTCGCGGTTTTCGAGATTTCGTATTATGTGACCCTTCTATTTAATATATACGTATTATAAAATATATTTTCATTCACTTAACTTATTGTTAGGGGACTGCTATTAATTGTAATATTTTTTATGAGAATGATGTCAGCCCCATTGGACAATTTTTTTTTCCCGCTTTTCACGTATACGGCCCGAGCGATTTTTTTACCGCGGAAACCTGTAATCTGTGTCTGTATACATTTTAAATATCGCTTCTTATACCTTTACGTATTAAAATTTTGTTTTAAGTAAATGTATATCTATGTACATTTTTTAAAGCTAAACCTTATTTGAGGTATGCTAAAATTCCCCTTTACCATCAAATTAATTGTAAAAACTTATGTTAGAATGGTTTCGATAATAATTCTTCAACTTTAGGGTCCCGGGGACCAAATCGGTTATAGATTTCCGTGCACCTAATCAAAGTGCATCCAAACAAAATTGACCAAAATTTAATAATATAGCTTTTTCAATTTTTATTAGCAATACTACTGTATTTAAATTAGGACGCAAAAACATTATCTATTCATAATTGACTTCAACAAAGGAAGAACCGATTTTCATGATTCGCTTTTTTTTGATAGATAATACTGTAATTCCCCCTTTAAGACTGTTGGTTTATTCCACATTATAGGAAAACGCATAGTGGGATTATTCTCGTACAACGCGCTTGTATTTTGGCAAAATTATACTCATTCATTAAGCGGAGAAGTGAAGTGGAGGGCGCACGAGATTGTCGGCGTGCCATTTACTTGTGAGTAACGAGGTGACTTCCTGTTATTAGTTATGTCTCTATATTGTTTTCCTTCTTCCCTCTTAGCTATGACTTATCGTCCAAATTGACTTTTACCGTTTGTTCTATCGATATTCTAAGTATAAAATAACATGATGCTTTAATATTTCCATAATTTCAATGAAGATCGTCTTAGGCTATCTAGCGAAGCTGGAGTGAAGTGGAAGGCGAGTGCGATTGTCGAAGTGCCATTTACTTATTTACTTGTGAGTAACGATATATCTTCCTGTTATTAGTTACATTACTGTACTGTTTCCCTTCTGCATTTTCCGTTTATAAGATTATTAACGGAAATATAGATACATATCTTTATCCTTCAGATTGACTTCTTGGGATATTACCGTTTTGTAGGATTCGTATTTTAATTAAATAATAACTCTCTGCTGGCAAAGCAAAGGCTCAATTCCATTCAGCCTTATAAACATAAGCCTGAATGGAATTGGAATTCAATCAATCTCTGACCATTGACCTTTGTAAGCCTTAATTAACTTAACTTTGTTATGGAGTTTTAAAACTAGAAAAGGAGTCACTCATCAGGTTGTATTCATTGTTGATAAACGGACTATTAACTATGATCTCCTATGGCCAAGAATATGTTATTTGCATTCCTAAATTTCATAATTAAAGTTATATTGTTAAAAAAAATTACTAAGAAACAGATTTTAATACAGTTTTCATCAGTAAACAGATTGATTAGAGTAGGTTAATCTAATCGTAATATTACAGTAAATAAAAGCTGAGAATTTCAATGTAACATTATGTAAAAAACGTATTTTTGTGGGCTTACATTGCATGCACTGGCTAAACCTTAAGAGATTGATCAAAATAGCGTACCGCAGAATTGTAATTCTTAAAAAGATCTCTATATATAAAAGATGGGTTTGCCCTTATCTTCTAAATTAGACAAGGAAATGTTAATTTTAACTAATCATACGCACATAAATGTATGTCTTGTGCCATATTTGCTTCTATTTGATTGTCTTATAAGGAGTTATAAAATTCTTATGCACATATTTTACTTTAATTTTATTATTTATACAAATCACACAGATTCACACCGCAACGTGTCGTTTATTCAATCATTATTTATTTCTTTTTTTATATTACCAGGTTGTTTGGAAGACATCGCTGCTGTATACAATAAAAAAATATAAATAAAAATATAAAAAATATAGCTGTGTACAATAAAAGTTTATTCTATTCTATCGAATCGCATCGCAAACGAATCGCACCAAACCATAGCGCATCGCACCCCGACCCAACCGACAAGCACCGCCCCGCACCGCACTGTATCTGTCTGCATTATAATATAGTTTAAATAAAAAAGTTATTTTCGCCAACTACTTGCCAGTAATTAAATATTCGCATTTCTCGCGCGAAAAACAGTTTTGAACTAATTTCAAATTATTTCAGCAAGAGATGAATAATTAAAAATGATTGTTTTTTTTTCCGTTGTAGTTTCTTTTTTTTATTTCCATTTTTTTCCATTTTTGAAATTAAAAAAAAATAAAATTCAAAAAAAATTTCGGGGCCCCTCTCCAGACGGGGCCCCAAGCAATTGCTTCCTTTGCTTCCTGGTAAATCCGCCACTGCACGAGAGCTTTTTTACCGAGCGTTAAAAAAGCGTTGAAATAGATCATATGAATTCACATATAACGCGAAGTCTTTTTTTATCGAGCAATGTTCTATCTTCAACGCTATATATACACATATACGATAAATTTTTGTATGGTCAACGCTAAAAAACGCCAACGCCGAGATTTAACGCAACGCTTTTCTAGCTTTCGTGCGAATGAGCGCAAAAACTCTAGTTTTCAACTCTCTCAATGTAATAAGCAGCAGTGGCCACTTTCAAGACGTGACTTCTATCATGTTTTCTGTCAAATGCTTTATCGATAACCGAGGTTGGAGGATACTAAGAAATCTATATATTAATACGTGAAGCGAAAACTTATCGGTTCCATTTTCCGAAAATTGCGCGGACGGAGGAGTATGAAATTTGGCACAATTATCCTCTATATAAACGTGTGCGAATGCTAATATTTCTATGAAAT
The DNA here is from genome assembly GCA_024363005.1 of Charaxes varanes. NCBI lineage: Eukaryota > Metazoa > Arthropoda > Insecta > Lepidoptera > Nymphalidae > Charaxes > Charaxes varanes. The sequence goes on from JANCMC010021608.1 coordinate 6,267,487, forward strand.
ATACATTATTAATACATTAAATTATAAAAATAAAATCTCACGCACACCAATGCCAGATGATTTACACACACATGCATACATTTTATGATAGGACGATGTCAAAGCGTAGTCATAATAACCATCACAAAATAACAATGTATTTTGTTAATTGTAGCGTGTAATGTGACATTGTTAAATATAGTTAAGTATTGAGAATAAAAAAAATATACATAATTTATGATACGCAAATCTAAAGATTTCTAGCTGAAGTTCGACAAGCAGACGATCTCTAGTATATGTTAAATAGTCAAAGATACAAGAAACAATCTTTGCTGAAGTTATATGATATACTGTCAGATAAAAACCGTGTTACAGTCGTGTGGTTAGGTTAACACTAACGGTAATTCTAGGTCAGCTGATGGTTAAATAAGAAACCGATTTCGCGCCGGTTATTAAATCTTTGCTGCGAACTGTTAGAGACGCCCAAATTATCACGGAACTAGTGCTTGTTGCTTTCTTTTTGTAATTTCGTAAGTTGAATTTCTAATTTCAATTTAGCGGTAGTGAATTCGCATGACTTGGATGTTCCACGTCGATTGGGGCTTGAATGCCATTTGAGTACAGTTTACTCTTAGTTAAAACAACGGCTTGTAACTCACTTGTAGATATATAGGGTCTGCCCTATATATTACTTTACTCTTCTTCGTCATACCTCTCGTAAGAAGTATAAACCTTGTCTTAGAGTGAGTACGACAACAGCCCAGGGAGCCCGGGGTTTAAACTGGGTCCTTACGAATTTCAGTCCACACTTTCGAACTTTGTAATACAAAACATATGTTTTATAAAAAGATATTTGAAACAGACTATTTTCTTTTAATCCTTAAATTTTCATGACTTTCAAATTCAAATTATAAGATTCCTGGCTGAGTTTTTTGAATGTTCGGTTCAAGGTTGTTCATAAGTCGTGTACTTAAATGAGGGCATTCCAAATTTAAGACAACACAGTCGTTTCGGGAATGACAGATATTACTTTTAAGTAATATTTGGCATGGCTAACAATTGAAAACGAATTCAATAATAATATTTAAGAGTACAGTTTATAGTAAATAATCAGTAAATATTAAAGTAAATATATTTGAATTAAAAATAGACGCAACAATCGGTCATAGGTTTTTCAGTAATTTAAGATTCTTAAATGGACTTTAATTTTGATAACTAATTTAGAAGACACTGGAGTAATTGGGGCTATTGACCATTTTCGTCCCACCGCTGTCCACAAGCCGCGTACCTAAACGAGGGCACTCCGAGCTAATGACAACCAGGTACTAGACTGGGATAACGCTAGGTAGAAGACCAGGGTTGTAAATAGCATATCTCTCCTCCTATCACACTGATTATAGCAGCTTTTGGAACTTATTTCATACATGTTGATAGACACTAACTTCGTTAAAGATTAAACTATCTATACTGCTGAAGTAACAAGTTACTACCAGTCTGATTATTAAGTAGTAAGTAGTATATTTATTTAACTTTATTTCGTGCAGTTAAATAAAGATTTCAGATTCTGAAAGCACTCTAAGTTTTATACCTTTACCTTTATTTTATACTAGCTGCCCGGACAGATTTCGGTCTGTCAAAGCTATTTTATATATTTTTTTCTTTATTAAAACTTTCCATGTACCTTGGGGAACATACGAAAAAAAGATAATTATGCAATTTGGTTACTTTCCCAAAAACACATTTTTTCTTCTTCCCAAAGTTGTTGTTTGCTCTCTAATAAGTGATAGTCGGGAGAACCTGACATTTTCGAGTTAGGAGGTCGTGGGTTCGTTTTACGCCTCAAGTCTGGGTGTATTATCTATATGTATGTATGTAATATATTTCTACAAAACAAAATTTTTTGTGTACAAAGGCGTCTGTTACCTATAACAAAGTTGTCTACCTTAGGGACAGACGTCCTTGTGTCGTATGTCTGTATATATTTATTTAGCCATATAGAAAAATCCATTCTTAGTGGATGTCTACTGACTATAAATATCTATAGCCTCCTTCTCAAATTTTATCTTTTTTACGTCCCGCGGTTTTCGAAATTTCGTGTAAGCGGATATTTCGTTTTACATATACATATAATATATAATTTACATATAATATAGAAGATAAATTTTATCAAATCTATAAATAAGTAATGATTGGTAATTAGGCAACAGTACACAAACAAGTTATTTTTATCTGATAATTTTTTTTTAAAGAATATTAGGAAAACTTTTTAGGGATGTCTAATATCCCCTTTTTCCCTCCTACTAAACTCAAATTCTAAGCTTAAATTAAAAGCTTGTATTAGTAATGGGTGCGACAATACCCCAACGGCGGCGGGGTTTAAACCGGGTACCTTGCGGGTTTCAGTCCATACCCTATACCGTTGAGCTATTGAGGCTCTCTTGAGATTTAATTATGAAGAAGGAGGTGTTATTAAGTAAAATAAAAAAAAAACATGTAATAAAAAATTTGGTGCAATTAAAGAAGTAGCTCATTTAAATACTAACAGATGAATTATGTTTAAACAAAGTATCCAAATGGACCAAAAGGGAAGATAACAAAGTGAGATAATAACATAATTGCAGCTCTGAATGTGTTGCAAATCGTTGTGGAGAAATTTATAACATGAGCGGCCCAAATGGACATTTATTATTCTGGGTTGCGCTTATTAAACGAGCTGCATTTGATTGTACGGGTCGGTGTACAGTGAATACGAAATTAATATATTTAAGTGCCGCCAGTACGTAATACGACTAAATACTAGTTATTTCATTTTAACTGACATTTAAGTGAGAGATACTTCATATTAATTGTAAAATCAATGTATTATACATATAATATTTATGTCGTTATATCCGCGCAAATTAATTTAGTTTTTTGTTTTTTTTTATTATATATTTACTAGTTGTCGGCCGCAACTTCTTCCGCGTAAAATTAGGTGAAAAATTTCAGCGTAATCATATATAAAAGCCTATAAACCTTTCTAGATAAATGGGCTATCTAACACTGAAAGAATTTTTCAAATCGGGCCAGTAGTTCTGGAAATAGCGCGTTCAAGTAAACAAACAAACTCTTCAACTTTATATATATATACAGGATATATTCAGGACTATTTGACACATGGAAGTCTGTTCCTAAGGTAGACAACTTAATGCCAGTGTTATAGGTAACAGCCGCCTTTTATACACAAATATTTTTTTTTATAAATATATAAATATATATGCATAATACACCTAGACTCGAGGTGAGAATCGAACCCACGACCCTCGTCATTCAATGAGTGTAACTATTAAACAGAATTAAGTTAATGGAGTATTCATAATCACATAAACCACTTTATTAATTTTATTTAATGACGTCATTCTATTCTATTCTATTCTTTTCTACATCAAGGCTTTATTTGGATGGTGCTAAGCAATATCTGACACAAATTTTATTTTTAAGAAAATGATCTATAAAAATTTTACACTTTTTAAATAACATTAAGGACCTGAACACTTCGTCTTTCTCCTAGCGTTATTCCGATCTAGTACCAGGATACCGCTTACATTACAGAGATGACCGATTGCCGTCTGACGTCATCCCTGGAACCGCCACGATTTTAACAATCTCACGACTAATATCACTCAGTGACTTTAAATTTAAGCTTAGTAGGAAAACGGAATATTAGACATACCTAAAAATATTCCTAATAACCTTTCAAAAAAAAAATCTGGTCCACTGTTTTACGTACCTTCCGAAACACGGAGGAGGTCGAATATTAAATAAAAACCAGTGTTATAATAGGTCACCCATTTATCATCCGGTCGCAGCGAGAGCTACCTAACCTAACAATCTACTCAAATGCCGACCACTGATTAGGGAACGACCTTCTCGATTTTTTTTATATAACAAGGCGGTACTCTTAAGGGACTACCGACGCCCATGGACCACTGTAACACCAGGAGGATCGCAGATGCGTTGCCGGCCTTTGAGAAATGAGTATGCTCTTTTCTTGAAGGTCCCTAAGTCGTATCCGTATTATCGAATTAAGGAAGTTAACACTATTTAGCTAAATTCTGTCCCCGAGAACGTATTAACTATAATTCGAACGAATTAATTTCATAAATAGTAAAAAAATTCTTAGATTTTTTTTACTATTAAGTAAAATAGTAAAAAAATTCAAACATTTTTTTGTTAATCCAGGCATTTTTAGACATTATAATTAAATGAATCGCCGGCGCATTTGCCATTTATTCGCCATTAAAGAAATCGCGGAACCTTCTCAATTACAAAACCTAATTACGTAACTTGCCAGTCTTATACAAGTTTAACGCACGCCTTTCCCCAAAATGGCGCTTAAAATTAGTATTTTTATCATCTCCACCATTAACACTGAGCGCGGGAAACATAAAAACACATTTTATTTCGCTTCCAGAATAATTTTCGCCCGAGCAATTAAGCTCGCAATTAAAAGCTGTGCCCGAGAGCCGGAATCCCAGAAATCCGAGGTCTGGTATTTGCAACCCTAAACTGACCCCCGAATAGATGTTATTAAATAACTTGTGTTGTAAAACGGATTATTTTATGTTTATATTGTATGTATGTATTTCGAAATTTACGTACTGGATTTAAATTGTTTAATTTATTGCGTTTGACTGTGAATCTAAGTGTATTTTTCATATCTAAAGTTGTAAAGAGTACCGTTCAAAATCCTAAAGTGTTTTTTTAAATTTCCGCTGAGAAAACTGTGCACTCCAAATAACAACACAAATTTTTGATAGGATGGATTATAATAATTTTTATAAAGATACTCGCCCATAACATAAACTATCCAAAAGTGAAAAAATAAATTACAATCGGTAACTTTTACTCCATTACAAATATTAGAGATAGATTTAAGAGGACCTGGGTCACAAGTGCCGGATTCTATCGTTCCTTTCTCTGCAACGCGTTAGACCCGGCACCCGCACAGTGAATCCATAGAATACTAAGAAATTCGTCTCTCTAAACTATTTGTCTTTATAATATACTACCGAATCCAAGCAGACGATGTCCTGCCCGAAGTAAACTTACTCTTATTGAGTATCAAAACATAGCGTCATTAATTGGTCTCTTACCCCACAGACAGCGCGCCGGCCGCTCTGCCCCCGCATTTTAAATTTTTCATTACTTCTAAGATATTCATTTTAATGATATGCTATAAAGAGCAACTTTAATCTGCTTAAAATGTACTACGTACCTAGCGTATTTCGTTGGATAAGGTTTAGTATATTATTCTGAAAAATAGCTTCGTAAATATTTCATAACATTTATGTAATATGTAAAATATAAAAATTGTTCCTGTGGCTTATACTTAGAAAATAGAGATACGCCATCGCGGACTTCATTATAAACCTTTTTAAGACGTACAATTCCGTAGTACATTATATTGTTCTACCTCGTAAGGTTTAGCCATCCACGTAAGTGCACAAAAATACGTTCTTCACGACACCTCATTAGAAATCATTGAAATACTCAGCTTTTATCTTCTATAACTTATATGTATTATAGATATAAACCTTCTTCTTGAATCGCTCTGTTTATTGGTGGAAACCGTGTAAAAATCCATAAGTAGTTTGAAAGATCTGCGCGCACGCTGAGAAGGGATTTCATTCTATGCTATACTAGTTGTACCCCGGGACGTCGTCCACGTGGACCACTTTTATCACATAGGGGCCTAAAAAATTAGTTTTGGATAAGGACCAATATCATGTTTAAAAAAAAAAACACCTTAGCAAATAATGCAATATTTTAGAACAAACTTGGTTAGCATAAGAAAGTTATAGGGAGACATCCTTAAAAGATAGACATATGCAGTCACTGGCTTTTATTTAGAACTTTTAAAGGGGAACAATTCCGTCATACATGTTTTTTGAGAGACTTTAACCGTTTACGCAGCGCACGCAGCTGAAGCTCTCAAAAGGGGGAAAAACCGCCGATTTTAAAACATTCTTAATTGGTGCTCCGTTCCTATTAGTCTTATCGAGAGGGTATATAGCCTATAGCCTTCCTCGATAAACAGGCTATCTAACTTTAAAAGAATTTTTTATATCGGACCAGTAGTTCTGGAGATTAGAGCGTTCAAACAGACAAACTCTTCAGCTTTATATATTTATAAAGGAGCATGAGTAGGTATTATTTCACTGTAGGTCGTCTAAACAAATACATACTTTCTATTCTCTCATATAGTAGCGTTAATCAATGTATGGCTAACCTATTAACACGGCTGTGCCGAGGAGTCATGACCTCAGCATAATCGAGGTGCAGGTCAGGGTCAGAATGAGTCACTCCCAGTGAACACAAAGTGTGATCGATTCGCCTCAATGAAATTTGTGTAGACTATCACTTATTGGATCTACAGTTCCATTCAATTTGGCTCATTGAATGAGCAAGTGAACTTTTAATCTTCCATTCGTTGTTATATAACTGTTATATTAATTAGGTGTTTAAAATATTTACTGGGCTCTGCCGATGAATCATGACCTCACTATAATGGAGGTCAGGGGCAGAATGAGTCACTCGCAGTGAAAATAGAGTGTTATCGATTTGTTAATAAAATTTCCCGCCAACTGTCACTTAACGTCAAATTAAATGGAAGTGTGGAAAACATTTTCATTCAATTTGACTCTGTGATTGAACGAGTGAACTTTGAATATTTCATTGGTTTATTTGTGACTTAAATTGGCTTTTCTGTTTTTTTTTCCATTTAGAAATTAATTCTAATCAAGAAGTGGAAGTTCTAAGTACTTGGAAAATATTTTCAACGTTCTTTAAGAAAACTACATGTTACATCATCAGTCAACTTTGCTCTGTATGTATACCAATATATAAAACTGAAGAAATTGTTTACTTGAACGCGCTAATCTCAGGAACTGCTGGTCCGCTTTGAAAAATCTTTTCAGTGTTAGATAGCCCATTTATCGAAGACGGCTCTAGGCTATATATCATCAAGCTAAAATTTTTCAACTAATTTTACGCGGCCCAAGTCGCGGGTAACAACTAGTACCACATAAAACAAAATATTTCAGATCTTTTTGTTATAATCATAATTTAAAAGTGTAAAAACAAGTTGAAGCAATTTGTCAGGTGTGGGGTTCGAACCCACGCTCCCTCTCGGGAACCAGAGCTTAAATCTGGCGCCTTAGACCACTCGGCAATTGTTTATCACATTCAGTTCTGATTCCTGTTTCAATAAATTTTAATCAGAAGTTCTATGAGAGATTAATGGTCTTAGAGGATAATGCTGCAAGGCTTTTGTATATTAAATATAAATTGCCTCATTTGGAGTCACTATAATTGATTTGATTTATTAGACTTAAAATTTTTTATTTGATTAATTTTGTTTTAAATAATAATAAGTTTTAAATAAGGATGGAGTATATACCAACCAGCCATGCACAATGGTTGCCCTATTGCGGCTAAGTGCGGAAAAGTAGCCTGCATAGAAGAAGAAGAAGAAAGAGATAGTTTAAGTTTATCTTAGTTAGTTTGTTAGGTTTACTTTAGTTTATTTAATGTAAGATTACTATTTTTGTTAATTTTCTGCACTGAGATATCACAAATTAATATATTTTGTTTTATTTAAGAATGTACTGATGAATAATGTGTATGAAGGATGTTTTAGTTCTAATTCCATATCCAATATACCACAATAAAATCGACATTACTCAACATATTTTTGTATACAATTATATATTCAATGATGACGATTACATTATTGTATACAAAAATATATTAAAAAGTGACTTTTATTACAATTTACTTGTTTGTAACGCTTTACTGTAAAACTGGAAATTTGGGGTTACTGCAACTTACGTGGGAGGTATAGTATAGTAGATATAGTACTAGCGGCCCGCCCAGGCTTCTCATGGATATTTACATTATTGAAGTTCTCATGCAGATCTCTAACTATTTTGTAAATGTCCCATCGCCAATGTTCATCAAGAATAATGTACGATTTTAACTCTGAAGGAATTTTTCAAATCGGTCCAGTGGTTTCAATAAGTATTTTAAACAAATTCTGAAGTAATTGAAGGCACTTTGACTGCACTTTTGTATCATTATTTGGACAATTAAAGCCACCGAGACTGTTCAATAAGATGTAGTCAGCTACTATACTTAAAATATTGGCACCGAAACACTTTTAAGAATAATTTTCCTAATGAGTTTTTAGCATGTTCTATCAACAAGGAAAATTTCAAGTCTCTACGTCTAATAGTTTGGAGATCTTAATTACTAAGGTAGTTTTGAATCTTCCATGAAATGGTGTGCAAAATTTAATATAATATAAAAATAAGTATATACAATCTAATTCATGAATTTTTAGTTTATTAACAAAATATAAGTAATTAATGTTTGAGGTATTCGTCGACAGAATAGGAGCAGCCATCTATTAAATATTTTTTTTTACTTTTAGCTTAAATTTAGTATTTTTTTCATTTATTATGTTTTTTTGTGTTACAAGGGCGAACGAGCAGGCAGCAGGCACCTAAGTGCCTACCGAAGCCCATGGACATCTGCACGACCGGAAGGCTAGCAGATACGTGGCCGGCCTTTAATGACGAGGTTAGGCCACCGGAAGTCTCACAAACCGAACGAAACGCGACAACAACACCATCACTAGACGTGACAGCATTGCCGCCAGCGTATTAATGACAATCATGATAAAATAAGAATGTCTTTTAATAATGGCATTTAATATGAATTAATCGTCAAATGTTGTACTAAGCATAAAAAATTCTACATAGTTTACTTTACCTCACTTTTATTGTAATTAAGCATAAATAATGTAATTTTTTTGATTAAATATGTATAACCATAGTCACACTTATATTTATTGAAGCTGACGCCAATAATAGTTGAATGCAACTGCTGCATACTGACATTTTGATAAAATAATCAAATTTTTCTTTATTAATTTATTACACTGGAAGAATCAACCTTCTTTTCAAATCAAAAGTGATCTTTTGGCTTTTCTAGCTGATTTCGATTTCGTAATATTCGCAAGTTTCTTCCACACATATATATTACTTTTGCACGCAACGTATACTACGCTTTCACTAAATAACCGATGTTCGAGTGATCCTACGCTTCTCCGCGACCTGACGACCTTCATAACCTCTGATCCATAGGTGAAATTAATGGAAATTTCGACGTCGATAGGGCATCTCAAATATGCTCGATGCCGTGTGATATCAGAAGATTGATTTTTTTTTTTAATTTCTATTTTGCAAAATAGAGAATGCTATTTGGTTAGAAATAATAATCAAACGTTATAAAATGTTTTTACATTTAGTAATTATTTTTATTTAGAAAAGAAAACCTGTGTTAGCCAGAAACCAGTTAATAAATAAGAAATTTTTAGGGTTCCGCAGTACTATAAGAAATCTTTATAATTTCGCTCTGTCCCTCCGTCTGTTTGCCAGTAAGGTGGTCCCAAGTAGATACTTGAAATTGTCCATGTTGATAGAACATGCTAAAAACTCATTACGAAAATTATTTTGAACGAATTGGACGACAACTTTTGAAGTTATTTAACAAATACGTTTATAGCGTATCAGTTACGGAACCCTTCTATATAAGTGTGTCTTGACACGCTCTTGGCCATTTTATTCTTGTGAATAATAGATTTTATTCCTACTCTCAGAAAAAATTGATTGAAAGAAGTAATGGATGAATGCTGAAGAAGGTTGAAGAAGAGTAAATCAGACAGGAGCCAAAGATCTTCAGCAAAGAGAAAAAGAAATAACAGGACACGACTGGCCATTTGCGAATTGTAAAACAGTTTTAAAAAATACAAATTTTCAAACAAAGTACTTTATTCATTACAGAATCACACCCATGATAAATGATTTATCAAGCTTTCAAGGGATTCTTATGTATTATATAACTAAGGATTGCGGACATTTCAAAATTGTTTTAACAAATACAAATTTTCAAACAAAGTACTTTATTCATTATAGAATCACACCCATGATAAATAATTTATCAAGCTTTCGATGATCCGATCAATTGGAAGTAATTGCCTTGCTCCAGCTATGAGATTAGGGAGAGTAAATATTTTTATATTGTACAATTGTATATTTTGACGATGCATAGACGAGTTTCTTGCCTCAAATATCATTATGGAAGAAAACTCTACCACTGGCTGACTGTTTGTACGCGGGGTTATCTGGAAGGTTTTTATCAAATTCACCAAATTTTACGCGTTATATTATAAATATTAATTTAAATTAATAATAAATATAAAAATTAATTAAATTAATAATTATAAAAATTAATTAAATTATAATTATAGAATACTTTTAACCACCATATTCAATTATTTCTAATGTAACCTTATTGTGTTTGACATAACATTGACAGAATGCGTGCTGCTAATATCGTCAAAGAGGATGTAAAAAACTGAATATCGTTTAAAGCAGATGCTTCAGTCGAAGTTACATATATATGCATTTGCATTTCTATTCCCCATATATGAAAGGGAAAGGCCACCTATCAGGAAATTTCGAAAACCGCAAGCCGTATCCAGAAAAAATAGGACAGAGTAGTAGTTTATAGTTAGTCGACATCCGCTAAGAAAGGATTTTTCGACAGATCCTGATAAAGATCAGAGAACTCCCACAAATTTACCACTGCATTTACTGTATAATCATTGTTTTTTATTTTGTGTACAATAAAGACTATTCATTCATTCATTCATTTAATACTTTTACCCGGAAACGTTGTTAACTTCATAAAACTTCATACGCGCTGTGTGCATGCGTCATTCTTGTTTCAGCTAGCAAACGGTACACACCTTTTGTGAAGTCATAAAATCTTTTTGTAACAATTATTTTTAAAAGACTAACTACGAGTTTCTTGCTGGTGCTTTTCCTGTTCCAACTTGTGCGAAGCAGTAAAAATAAGAGCAAAATGAAATACATTTTAAAACGGCGATTTCCAAAGAAAAGATGTCACATGTATAATTATATTTATTTCTCATTTTATCACTTTACAGCAATTTTATTTGGCACTAAAAGATACTTCACAATAATCTAGCAGGGCTTCCGCCTAAGTTGTTACACAAATTAATAATGTCTCCCAAATGCATGGTGCTCTGCTTTTATAAGAACTACCCCCCGCCATCCAAGTACTGACCGCGCCCGACGTTGCTTAACTTCGGTGATCGGACGAGAACCGGTGTATTCAACGTGGTATGTCCGCGGATACCGTGTTTGGAGGAGTCATGGGACGTAAGTACGTTATCCCTAGGAGTGCCGAAGCGCGCAGAGGTCGTCGCGAATCGGGGACCATTGGCTTTCAGACACCTTCATCTTTTTGTAAATTACTGCACTATTTTGTATTTGCCTGCTTACACTAGAACATTTATTTCGCGACTAAGATCTAGGCAGTGTATATCTTCTTTGCTGTCAATCGATAAGGAGAAGAAGACTAAGACAGGTAAACAAATCGATCCCTATCATCATCGATCGAAATACAACGATCTCAATCTTGGGACTCTTTTAAAAAGCATTCACTATCTAGCATCTTTCAAGTTCTGATGAATGACTTACAATGACACTAGACTTACACTTATTCTTTCTTTTATATATGTGTATAAGTATTTTTATATCTATGGGGAGAAGAGGTGAGTAGTCTGTAACTTTTAAATTTTTTAATTTAAGAACGCGATTGTTTGTGTTTTGGTGTCAAAAAATACACAAAGAGGGAATTGTGAAAAAAATGGATATCGAAGAGTGATACTATTGATTAATGATAAAGTGTACTAAATATCCGCTGTGGTTTAATTACAGTGAATTTAGTGCCAGTTAATGGTTTTTCTTTAAATTAAAAGTGTGCATTACTATTGTGACCACTAGTAACGTATAAATTATTATTTTATTTATAATTATAACAAAGGTATTGTCATAAATAAAACAGTTTAACTCCAATTCACTTGTTAATCACTTTGTTCACGACATTATATAAAGGAACTTAAACTAAGGAGCGTAGGCGTCGCGTGCGAACTTCCGGGGCGAACTGAGGGAGAAACGGGGTGTCGCTAGCGAGCGACGAATAAGGGCGTCTTATATATTATTTTAGTAATTTTGAAATAAAAAATCTTAAAACTGACAATCGTTGCGCGTCCGCGTCTTCGTCTGTGGTGTCTGAGGACTCACCTCAGGACTCACCTCTGGGGTGCTTCACCCCAAATATAGACCTGTATAATTTATATATCTTAAATTCATCATTGCGTTTCTAAATTTTTAAGATATGTGTGCAATGACACCCATAAATATTTTTTTCGATTTCTAGACTATTTTTTAAAGATGTTCATGAAACCTTCAGTTTGAGCCCAGACTAAAAAAGGGTTAAAAATTGGTGGTTAAAAATCATCTTGAAATTAAGTCTATACATGTAACTAAAATGGAAGGGTCTATTTGTAACGTTGATTTTTTTTACCGATTGCATATAACCTTATATATCCTGTACGATGCTGATTTTACAAGGAATAACATAGGCTACTGCACTTCTATCACTGCATATACTGCACTTCTAATTGACTTTTCTCACAAAAAAATAAAAACCCCCAAAATATTACAAAAATCACTGAGTTACCGCGGACGTAGTCGCAGGTTACACCTACTTAGAAATAAATTATTTATTATGCATAGCTATTAAAACTTAGTAATATACAAAGTTAAAATTACTCGTATTTAATTGTTTGCCTGACCATTGTAATGAAGTTTCCTGCACGTAACATGAATTAACCTTCAACATCACGGGAGCGAGGTCCTGGGAGTTTCCAGCCACGTAGAATATATAGAAACTTGTGCTGGAAACAATCAGCCGAGTTGAAGCTGCGGTCACTAGTTCCCGTCGAATGCAGGTGCTGAGGTTTTGCGGACTGAGCTCTCATTAACAACAAAATAATCACTACATTTCGGAATCGGAAGTTTAAACATGTAAATACTCAAGACGAAGTGTTGTGCATTAAAATTCGAGTTTTAATGCGATGCTGTAATTCAGCTGGCGGTGAGTGTTTAAAGATTTCCTAAGAACACACTATGATTTTTGGACATCGAAGAAATGTTGGTAAAATTGCGAGTTTCGGTCCCTTGTAATAATAAAGTCCCTAATATTATTCTCTTTTATATAACTGAAGAAAACCCTTTTCTATAATAAAACTTGTTCGAAACGTTTCGAAGTCCGTATCTTGGGGGCTTCAAGTGCCGAAATAATATTAGGGTCGAAACGTGATAGCACCGTTTAGGAGGCGTATCATGCGGACAGAACCTATATTTTACAGCATTAACTGAACATACAGCTACTATGTGCTCCAGGCCTTACCAGCTATTACAAAAGCCCGCATTTTTCTCGCCTTTATTATCGATGGAAATTTATTGGCCCCCATTTGAGCTTTCGCTGTGAAAAGCTTTCCGTCTCCCACGCATTAATCTTGACATAAGTGAACGTTTTTAGGGCCCATTTCACCATCGACAAGTGACTACAGACTATAGAATAGTAGACGTATAACGGCATTTTGATATTTATTGAGTTAAATTTATTTATTTAATTTATTTTAACATGCTACCCTGTTAGGTCGTTTGTAAAAATATTTTTAGAAATTATCTTAATTATTTAATTTTATGTTTTAACAAATAAAATTATTATCAATTCATGTTTATTATATAATGTTAAATGTCAAATGAATGGTTTTATATATTTTTAAAAGTCAATGTAGTTTAAAATAATTTCGAATTTACAATGCTACTTAAATAAAATGTTAGTCAAAATTCATAATAGTTATAGAAAAATAAATTAATAACAGGTTAGAGAGAGTAGACCTTACCTCCAACTTTCATTATTGACTTAGAATAATTTATTTTAGTAAAAGAGATAAGGTTTTGTATAGTCGATCAAGAAAATGCTTTACCATTATGGATGACAGTTCCTACTTAAAGAAAATTTTAATAAGGGTTATATTAGAAATTAGCGTGATGCATAACAACTAAAAATTAGCCTTTTAACAAATTAGCGTGCAAACGACATTCGACCTTAGCGTGGCAAACCAATTTCTTGGTCGACTATACCAAAAACATTTAAACCCTCAAAAGCAAAATTATCAAATCCCATGTAAGTCGCGGGTTAAAGTTAGTGTTAAAGAGAACTTAGTAGAACGACGGGAACTAAGCTGACTTATTGTTTAAAGTAATAACAAACTGCTGCCATAACTCAACGCACAGCTTTATACCGGAACCACTCAGCGGCAAACAACCGAAGCACTTACTACTTCCTGTTATAGCGCGCTTTTAGAACTTCAATGAGCTTTAAAATACTTAATATTACATACAAAACAAATGTTGTAAGTGCACTACAAATATACTCAAAAATAATGTAACGGATACACTTTGCACACTAATTCAATAGTTAACACATTTAGGATTGTTTTCAGTTCCAATCTTCCTACCTCCGCGCAATCATATCACGGCCTTGGTTGGCAAATGCCGGCAATCAATCAGCACTTAACTGTCAGCTACCATAAATATAGAAGTGTTGCCAACTCTATAATGTTTCAGCAAAAAATAGGAACCTTTTAGGTGTTGTATTAGGGGAGAATGTTGCGTATAACGGTTTAGGAAAACCATCAAATCTATATTTATATTAATATATAAAGCTGAAGAGTTTGTTTGTTTACTTGACTGCGCTAATCTCAGGAACTACCTGTCCGATTTGAAAAATTATTTCAGTGTTAGATAACCCTTTTATCAAGGAAGACTACATATTAGAACGCTAAAACTTCGCACCTATTTCTACGCGGACGAAGTCCGGAGTAACAACCAGTATGAGATAATTGGACTCGATGTTCCTACTGCCCTTTTGTCCCAGGTCTCAAAAACCTCTGTGTTAAAAGTGTGATTCTCCTGTTACTTACTCAATGGCTTTATCGATCTGAGATATTATTGTTAATTATCCAACGCCCGAAAGCACATATTTAGAACTGACGCCATACATTTTTTAACTGCAAAATGTTTTCTACGAGTACATTAATAAAGTAGCTTAACCTCAATATATATGTATTACTAACAATCCTACGAATGATCACGATATGAAACAAACGAAATCTGTATAATATGTATAAGATTTAGCCAACGCTGAGTGTATAAAATTTAACGAGCCGAAATGATACGGATTTAAATGCCAGACACAATAAAACGAGAGCTCTGGTTCAGGCAATAAGAGTATTACACCATTCATTAAAGTTAAGAGAGGCTGAGCAGTGAGGGCGCTCGTCGCAAACACAAACCCCTTTTCTGCTGCTTTCGTGCAAATACGAAGACGAAACTTTTGAAATATTCATGTTCTGGAAAAGTTAAAGTTAAGTTCTCGAATAATTAAGTGGGAAAATGTGTGCAATAGTATAACCATTTGAGGTAAAACACGAATACCGACAACCAAAGATCCTCAATAGTTTAACGGTAGAAGGGATGGACCAAAATCCGCACTGCTCAAACCCCGACGCAGCTGAGACTTGTCGCACACAAATCCTAACACAAGCTTTTGATTAAAGGTTAGTAGAAGGGTAAAAGGGAATACTAGACATACCTAAAAAGTATTCCTAATTTATTATTATTTATTTAGAGCCTATTTTACCCACGGCAGGGCAAAGGCCTCTCTACTCTCTTTCCATAAGGTTCTGTCTAAGGCTATGCGTTGCCAATCTCTATTATAACGAGCCAAGTCATTCTTCTATCTCATTCTTGGTCTTCCGCGATGTTCTTTCCGATCTGGGGTCCATAAAGTGGAGATTTTAGCCTAAAGATCATGCGGCAGCCACATCCAGCCCAATAGTACTTTAGTTTGGCCGCTGTTTGGGCCACATCGGCGATTTGTGTTTTGGAGCGTAGGGTTGGGTTCTTTACTTTGACGGCGAGCTTTACACCCAGAATGCTTAATTAATTCACTATTTACTTACAAAAAACACAATACTGCTCTGATTTTCTGTGGTACCTCAACGCTTGTTTCGAAGGACAAAAACATGGGAACATTATTGACTTGTACTTTACATATATACTTTCAAGAAGGAATCTGCGAGCCTTCTGGTATTGTAGTTGTCATGGGCGTTGATAGCCAGTCAAGTTTCCTGTCCGTTTGTCTCTTGTTTTATATAAAAAAATTATATAGTACTAACTGTGCTCGCGACTTTGTGCACAAAAAATTCGGTAAAAAAAATGATTCAATATTAGCATGATGATATGCAGTATATAGGCTTCCTCGATAAATGGGCTATCTAACACTAAAATATTTTTTCAAATCGGACCAGTAGTTCCTGAGATTAGCGCGTTCGAGTAAACAAACAAACTCTTCAGCTTTATGTACTCGTATTAGAATGTATGATGAAATGGATGAACTTGGCGAACAGCAGAAGTACATAGTGTGCTCATGAAGAGGTCCTAGTTCCAGCAGTGGACTGAAGCGGGCTGACGATCGTAACGATGGCAGATATACGAAGATGATATTTGGCAGGCAGTTAATCAACTTTTAAAGTTATACGACGAATATCTTTATCGCGTATCAGATAAGGAACCTCTCTATTTAACTAAAATCTTAAGAGACGGTTTATATTCATTTTTTAATTATACTGTTACAGTATAATTAAAAATACATTTCGCGTTCATCTTATAAATTATATTATAAGATAATTACGAAATATTTTTATATTTCGAGTTTATCTTTTCCTGTTTATTAATTTTTACTCTTAAACTAACTTATGAGCGTGAAGTACAAATTAATTAAACTGTAGTGTGTCAAAGAAACTAAGCGTTTTCTCTTTTTTTGCGCGTTGCAAGATTTTGATTAATTGCTTACTTATCGATAAATTATCTATGTTAAAATATCGATGTGTTGCACATCTCTAAATAGTACCGGATGTGACGTTAGCGGCAGCCGCCATACTAATGGCTAATGCGTGTCGCCGGAAGTCGTGGCCCGGAAACGAACGGCCATCTCGCGGAATTATCATTTAATGTTTCGTCAGGACTCGAGATTAAGAAACTTAAACTTACTATACATACCATACCAAGCAATAACCGCTTCTATCTATATCTGGCTTTTGAACACCCAAGCCAGTTTCATTTGAATAATCATTTCAATGATCATGTAGTGTGGCCGGGGACTTCGTGTAACTGTACAAAGTTTTGTAGTACTTTGTGGACTTCAATGTCAAAAATGTACAAAGACTTTGAGCTATGTCTGACTCCGGTATAAGATGTTTACGAATATTCCTCGCTTCGAGGCCGTTAACCAATACAACAATTGGAGTCCGAATTGGTATCGGGTTTGTTGAATAAACATTTCCACATGACGGTAACCTTTATAGATTTATGCGCCGGCTTATGACGGGCAAGGTCTAAACATTTACGAAGTTTTTTCTTATCAACTTCAATATAATTTTTTCTAGAAATTGACCGCCACATGAAACAGTCAATCAAAAATTATTGCCTGATGATGCGATTGATCTACCGTAATCCAATATGTAAATAAATACAAATAAAAAAAAAAGATGTAAAATCGTTTAGTACATAGCAATTCTTTAATTGGTTATATATATTAGAAGCTATTTACTAAAAAGCTTAAAAGCTAACAAGGAATGTCGAGAAGGAGAGGACGAGCACGTATACAAGCCTCTATATCTTAACGGTAGAAGCATGGATTGGAATTCGCGAGGTACTCAGTTCTAACTCCGTTCGGCTCACGCTGAGCTATTGTCACCAACATGTCAAATATTGGCACAAGCTTTTAAAATAAACTTAATATGAATGATATACCTAACAATATATTAAGTACTAATTGTAACTCGGGACTTTGTCTGCGTCTATGCAAAATAGCAGCCTATGTCCCTCGCCAAAATCAAATCTATCATGATCGCAAAGTTCATCAAAATTTATTCAGCGTTTAAGTCTTGAAAACGTAATAGACAGGATAACTTTAATATTTATGATATTAGTTTAGTTTCTTCTATTGACCATCTCGTATTTTCTCTTTTAAAATCCAGCCAAATTTATGATATCACCAGGTGGTAAGTAATAATTCTTTTGTATCTCTATGCTGAATATATAAGATTTGAACGGATAGCATGTTATTTTAATACAATGTACAGTCGACCAAGAAAGAGTTTTACCATTTTGTATGAGTTCCTAGTTAAAGAAAATTTTGGAAAGGGTTATTGTTAGAAATTAACGTAATACATAACAAACAAAAATGAGCCTTTTAACTAACTGACGTGCCAACGACATTCGACCTTAGCGTGGCAAACCAATTTCTTGGTCGACTATACGTAGGTACACAAGAAATTTGGGATCTTTATTTAATCCGTATATTTGTGACGCATTACTTAAATGAAATAGAGTTGTGCGATATCTACTAAACTTTTATTATTATTATTTTTTATGTTACAAGGGGGCAGACGAGCAGGCAGCAGGCACCAAAGTGCCTACTGGCGCCCATGGACATTTGCACGAAACTTATGAGTGCACAATTTTATCAAATATTTATCACGTTAAAAGGCTGTCTTTAAGTGTTTTTAAAACTCTATTATAATAAACTTTACGTAAATATTAGAGCTACTCAGATGAAGCGATGTGGATCGATTAGATATTGCGAATTTTGATCATTGCGAATCACTTTTCTATAGACCACAATAAATAAATTTAATAATGTGGAGATAATAAAAAAAATTTATGTCACACGTTCTCCGTTCATATTCCCCTTACGTACATAAAATATAGTAAATATCCACAAAGTACTACTAAGCTACCCTGAATATTAAATTTAATAAATAATTAGCTCTTTTTTATGACGTATTTTTGTTTTTGACTATGATATGGTTTCTTTCTCGAAAATCACGTCCAAGTTTTTCAACCAAAAACTAGTTGTGTTTGTGTTTGTTCAAGTATTATTGCGTTAAATTTTGATGTGTGATTTGTTTTTTTTTTCTTCAAGTTGAACGTATATCGAAATCAATGCAAAGCGCAGGGGATTGCTCCAACCCTATTATGGTAATTTACGATAGATATATGAGAATGCTCGCAGTAAGCTGCGCGATCCACTGGGAAGCGGAACGCTACGCTATGTCGCACCTAACTTGATATTTTGTGTGATCGAATTAATGAATAGTTAATTCTAAAACATGTACAGACATACTGTCGAACCCTTATATATCCTCTAAGCAATATTCTAAATATTTAAAATAACGAGAATGAAAAAAAAAGTTTTCTTAATGACTGTATGAGTCCCGAATGTTTTTTATACGTTAACGTTTTCAAAAATCGATTTGAAAGTGTTTGCCTGACTATTTTCCTGTTGTGTCAGGAAAAAAAATCAGATAAGCGCCAAAGATGCGTAGGAATCTTTTACGGAATCCTAAAAAAGGTGATGACTGATAATATTGAATTCTTAAGAGGCGATCTCATGTGGTCGTGAGTGTTGGCACAATAACATCTCCACGGCGGCTTTAAGGATCGTGGCACACATTGGAAATTTTCAAACATTGAATCCAGCAACTAAACATAGTATCTACTGACCTGAGCATTGACAAATTTGTAAGCGACAAGCATTTTCTTCTTCTGGTCTCTTGAATACTTCCTTAGTGGCTCCTTCTTCTTCTCGCCGATGTTCATATCAGTCTGAAAAGTTAAAGAATACACTATACAATGTTTGTTTTTGTTCAAGAATTATAGAACAGTGCAAAAAATTTTTAACTTTAAAAATGATTTACATCTTCTTCCGAATCAATATCAGCTGCCTACATGTTTAAATATGCAAAGCCTACCAGCATTTCCTCGAACCGGCTCTCCAGTTGGGCGTCGTCGAGGGCATCTATCTTGTTGGTGTATTCGGCGGCAGGCTCGTCTTCTTCCGCGCGGGGCTCTGAGCGCGGCACCGTGTCGTACCCTCGCTCCAGCCCCGCGCCCGCCTTCTTCGGCCGCCCGAACCATGTGTCCAGCTGCAAGGTGTTCCACCACAAACCTGGGATTTCCAAACTACTAGATGTAGAATTGTTGTCATCTTGAAATTGTCCTTGTAGATAGAATATGCAAAAAACTTATTAGGAAAATTATTTTGAGCGAAATTGGACAACAGCTTCTAAGTTATTTAACGAATACCTTTAACGTGTAACAACATGAATATGTGATCCTTCCGAAAATAGTTATTTATATGTAACCAAGATTTTATTTATTAGATATGTTAAAACATAAACGCTTAGACGGAAATTGAGACCTTCCTTGAAAGTTACTACTGTTATAATTTTATATCGATACATACTCGTGTATTCTCTCATTGCGTACAAAAGTACTAAAATAGGATTCATAACTAAAAAGACTTAAAGAGTTCATATTCAAGGCCATAACCTAAATAAAAAAAAAGACATATTTGTCTATAGTCTTTCATAGTGAGCTCCGTGCAGGATTGTATTGGCGCATCCTGTCTGCGCGCGTGGGGCCAATATATTGAAAATTGATATTCCCTTTTGCGCCGGTCTCCTGTCCAGATTAAAAACCAGCCCTATACACGCTCCGGTCTACCTGCACAGTTATGCCTCTCCGGTAACCGTAACGTGGATGGCTGGCATTAGACAGCGTGACCAGAAAGGTCACAGGTGAGTTACAGACCTTAAAATATTGTTAAATAATTTTATAACTTAATTTTTTTTAAATTGTCATATTTTAAGAAATAAAACATTTTTTAAATTAACGAAGGAAATTAAAGAATATATTTCATTTATTTTTATTGTTTAGGCGCCTTGGGCATTTATGAGATGGGAAATAACCTCGCGTCACCTTAACCGTAACCTATATGCTTTCAATTCCTAACTTGTGCACTTCCGGATTGCCGGATTCGTGGGCTGTGTTTATAATTGTTTGTTTTTTTTTTTCTTGTAAAGGACTGCCTACTCTATCAATATGTCATGACCACAGATATGAGAAAGATAATCAATTGTTCCATGCCAATCCGACCCCAACCGACGATAGTGCCGATTCTACCGCCAAAATCTTGACCTATAAACGAAATTAATATTCGGTGTGCGTGTGGTTTTATTTTAATAATTTAATATATTAATATTGAAAATTATAAATAAATATTAGCATTCGCATACCTTCCTCTTTATGGACTACAACTTACGTAGTAACTAGTCTGTGCTACAACTGTGCCAAATTTCATACTCCCCCGTCGACGCAATTTTCGTAACATGGTACCTAAAGTTTTCGCTTCATGTATTAATATAGCTGTTTCCCGCTACTTCATCTGCGTAAACTTAAACTTTGCTCTAATGCCGAAGCCAGATATACATAGCTTCATTTGAATGATCATTTCAATGATCAAGTAGTGTCACAGGGGACTTTGTGTAACTGTACAAAGTTTTGTAGTACTTTGTGGACTTCAAGGACAAAAATGTCCAAACGCTTTTAACTATGTCTAGCTCCGGTATAACACCGCACGCACACACACACGCACACGCACGAACACACACACACTCCCGATTCAATCCCAATAATATCTTTGTTATGAAAAAAAAGAAAGAAAAGAAAGAAAGGAAAGGTAAGTATTTAAATATAGTTAAAAAATACAGATTTGTTCGATACTTCAGAATACTCGAATAATTCTGTAGTATAGATGACGGTATTAAAATATCTTGGAATACATATAACAGCAATTTATAAAAAGTCGTCGTTGTACTTTATTTATTGAAAAATTTTTGACCTCAACAGTTATGTTTGTATTTTTGTTTCTTTTTTCAGAATTATTTAGCTACGCCCATGAGTGGGTTCATATGTGTATTGTTCGCGTGATGCAAATGATAATGGATGATCAAAATGAAATGATTAAATATATTTGCTTATATATTTTCAGCTACACGACCTTGGCAAGCTCTGCGGGTTGCTGCCAGGTTCACCGGAACCAACGTCAGAGCAGCTACACCTTGTCGTGATTGATAAAAACAACTTTTGAAGTTATTTCACAAATATCTTTATCGTGTGTCAGATACGGAACCCTTTTAAATAAGCGTGAGTTGAAACGCTCTTGGCCACTATATTTATGGGTTGTATAATATGAAATATAAAAAATTCTTTGTATATTCTAGTATTAAAGTTGGCTGTGCAATAATCTTAATATATATAAATTACGCGTCACGTTGTTTGTCCGCGATGGACTCATAAACTACTAAACCGATTTTATTCCAATTTGTACACCCTGTGCAATTTAATCCAACTTGAAAGACAGAATAGCTTACATCTCAAACTTAACCCAATTTTGGGACAGGACGACGTCTGCCGTGTCCGCTAGTATTTTGTCTGCAAATTTTTCATATATTATTATAAAAATAAAGTATGACAAAATTTTCACTTATTAAAAACGCAATAAAATATTACAATAATACATACAGCATTTCAATGCTATCTCGCGTCGCCATTTGCAAAATAATATATTAAAGCAAAGTAGTTTAGTTTCTCATGCATGTCATGGATTTCCGCAAAGTAACGCCTGATTCTATCAATTATATATATAGCAATTTATAAAAACTCGTCATTGTACCATTTTTATTGATAAATTTTTGGTCTCAATAGTTATGTTTGTATTTTTTCTTTTTTGAATTATTTTGCTACGCCCAGAAGTGGGCTTATGTCTGTATTGTTTGCATTGAATAAGAAATGAATAAATGTTTTGCTAGCAACGCCTAATCTGAAATTTGCATTTAGAAAATGCCATAATCAATGGAGCTATTCCACTTTAGCTATTTGAGAAATAGCTCACTATATTTCACTCTCATTCAGCGACAGTCATTCGTGAATAATACGATACGCCATTAATAGGCCATTACTTTAAACTTACTCTATCGTTTTTTTGTGCTATATAATACCTAAATGAAAATAATATCAGAGAGGAGGTCGTGGCCTAATCAGTGGTCGGCCTTTGTGTCGATAGTGACGTGCTTTCTAAATGAATTTAAAAATCTCCTTGGCTCATTACATTCCGACAGCAAGTAAGTATATGTTAACTTATATTTCTAACCAGATATAGGTACATATCTATATGTATATAAACGAAAGGTCACTTATCACGAAATCTCGAAAACCGCTTGACATACAAAGATGAAATTTGGCAAGAAGATAGTTTGTAGTCAATAGACATTCGCCAAGGACGGATTTTTCGATAGGGCTAAATTCAAGAGGTCTAAGGTGCTCGGAAACAACTAGAATTTAATAGTGTTCTGATTGCTGTGAAAATGATAGATAACCATACAACCGAAGCCTTTATATTATAAAGATACCTTATACAAGCTACATTTATCCGGTATGATATGCTTGAAGCCGTTGCCAATGGCTTGGCAAATCGAATTACATTGATTGCAAGTCAAGTCTTGTTGAATGAGAATACATTTATGTTTCATTTATAAACATATGTAATTCTATTTCCATTTTTTTGTAATATGTAAAAGATAAAATAGGTTACTGTGGGTTATACTTAGGAGATAGACATATGCCGTCGCGAATTTTATTATAGATCTTTTTAAGACGTACAATTCCGTAGTATATTATTTTGTTCTATCTGGTAAGGTTTAGTCAATTATCACAAAAATATGTTTACCTACGACATCTCGCTATAAATCATTGAAATTCTCGGCTTTTATCTTCTATAGCATAAATGTATTATAGATATAATCCTTCTCCTTGAATCGCTCTGTTCATTGGTGAAAACCGCATTAAAATCCGTTGCGTAGTTTAAAAGTACTGCGCGTACAACTCTGGGAAGCGACTTCATTTTATACTATCTATACTAATATATAGAGCTGACGAGTTTGTTTGTTTGTTTGAACGCGCTTAACTCCGGAACCACAAGTCCGATTTGAAAAATTCTTTCAACGTTAGATAGCCCATTTATCGAGGAAGGCTATAGGCTATATGCCATCACGCTGACTCCCAAATTACTAAACCGATTTTAATCAAATTTGCACACCATGTGCAGTTTGATCTAACTTGAAAGATAGAATAACTCACATTTCAATTTATAGTCGCAAATAAAAATGAGTCGCTGAAATGTATGCACGTGCATAAACTTCCGAATGGTTGCACCAAATTGGATAATTTCTTTGTTGTTGTGTTATTTATTGTTAGAACAAGATTTGTATAATAAGAAAGGAATGGTAAAGCGAAAGTCAAAGGGAAATAGAACGGAAATGAAATGGGAACGGGGAATGATGTTATAGGATAATAGAATATAGTAAATATAGTAAGTAACCCAACGCTCGGGCAGGACAACGTCTGTCGGGTCCGTTAGAATATAATAATTATGAATCTGCTTTAACTGGAGATATACATTTTCAGCTAATGAAGTGCAATATGCAATGCAATTCAAATATCTTTCTCAGGCTAACTTTCCGATTCCATGGCACCCTAGGATAGTGTCAGTAATATTAAAAATAAAACTGCTTGGAGTTGAGTCGCTCCGGCTTAGTACTTGATAGTTAACATGTAAGAAATGTAAAAATACCCTTTCTGTGCGTGTGGCTTGACTCTTTCTAATCAGTGGTAGCTTTTAAAATATTTGACGATTCAAAAGAGCTTGTAATAGTCTACTTGAATAAAATGTCATTTGAATTTGAATTTGAATGCCAGCCACTGATTGAGCTACGACCTCCTCACGGGAAAAGCAAGCACTATAATTGATATAAATGAAGTGTACTAAATGTTTCATGCCAAGCTTTCTAAAAGTAATGGATGAAGCGGAAGCACTTTCGTGAGTAGAACGAAATCAGCTTAACAGTTTATAAGATTGATAAAAATAAGGGATGGAAAGGATTTTCTCATATAACGTCAATTCAGTAGAAGGGATGATATATAGCCTATAGCCTTCCTCAATAAATAAGCTGTCTAACACTGAAATAATTTTTCAAATGGGTGGTCCCATCCCTTATCTTATTGGATAAAGGTGTTATCTTGACGGAACGTAGATAATTTGACTTAGTTGTGGTGAAGCTCATACAAAACACACATTTAAATTCATGCGAAGGGCTTTAATGAAATTATTTAAAAATATAGAAGACGATTAAAGCGAACGATATCCTATATAACACATGAAGACTTAAAGCGTTGAATAATACTTTTAAATTGAGTGTTATAAATAAAGATATAAATTTTATGTTCAGTTAAAGTGCTGTCGGCGAAATAAGCTTTAATCAACTCACTAATGCAGACGTAGCTAATAATTCACTCTTCAACGATATGGAAAGTGTTATCACGTATAAATATTATTATTGTGTATAGAATATTATTTCACACAAAGTCATACAATGGATAACAGAGGTGAGCGACGGGGCAGCAGAAGTCGAGCTTTTGAACGATCTTTCAGTTACTCAGAAGCAATCGGTGGCGGATCAGCCCGATCGTCGATAGAAATACCAAGCTCATGTGAGAAAGAGGTACTGGTACCCGGACGCGCCAGACCAATTCGGCTACAAGCATGGCGCTACCTCTAATTAAGACCTAAAGGATTGCAGACGTAGCGTTGCCTCTAATTAAAGATATTGATAGGAGTAAAGTAAGGGATGGAGTAAAAGGATATACTACTGTCTGTCACGGATGATAGGGAGAGTGACAATAGCAGTGAAATAGTCCGCGGTCGCGTAGCAGTCTGGTTGCGTAGTGGATATGACCAGTTATCGGACAATTAAAAAGGAAGATAGACCCCTGGATATTTCTATAAACAATACGTGTACATTAAGTATAATATCAATAATTTATTCAGTTTTGTTTATTTTATAGAGGACATTGTATAGAAGATAGAATTTATTTGTACAGAGGATATTGACAATATTGAAAATGAAACTAGTATCGAGATTCAAACAAATGTAGTTACGGATTTCAATCTGCCCTTCCAATTTTAACTTATTGAGGTTTCAGACATATGCTTAATTTTAAAATCAAACTCAAAAGATTCTTTATTCAAATATATTCTTATAAGCCCTTTTGAATCCTTAAATATTCTGGCCCGTTCGCGCAGTGGGCAGTGAATCTGCCTTCCGTTCCGGGGGTTGTGGGTTCGATTCCCGCCTCGAGTCTGGGCGTATTATCTATAGGTATGTATTTATATACTTCTTAAAAATATATTTGTATATAACAGGCATTAAGTTTAGGAACAGACGTCCGTGTGTCATATAGTCCTGTATTTATATATTGTTTATTTATTATATTTTAAAAGCTACCATCGATTCGGAATAGTTAAACCACTGGAAGAACCAGCAATATACTCCTTAGCCACTCATTTAACAATAGTTCTTACAAATTTGTATGCTGCTGTTATATTTTTTAATATAATTTTAATGTTTTTTAATTGTACTTATATATATTTTACAAATATGCAGTTACAAATAAAGCTTTTCTTTCTTTCTTTCTTTCTTTCTTTCTTTCTTTCTTTCTTTCTTTCTTTCTTTCTTTCTTTCTTTCTTTCTTTTTTCTTTCTTTCTTTCTTTCTTTCTTTCTTTCTTTCTTTCTTTCTTTCTTTCTTTTCTTAAGTACAAAGGTGGAGCGACTCAACATCAAGAAAGCAATCATAAACTTTGTCTTCAACTGTATTATATACCTTACTCTTACTTACCAACCTCAAGGAACTTTATACAGAACTCAGTAGTGACGCAACTTTATATTAATATCCACGCATTAATACCTCGGTCATCACGACTTCGGCTATGTTACGCATAGATAAAGCATTAAAAAACACCGCGTCGAGCTTTTGCAGTTAAAAGCTCTATCGCACCAGGTTTATGAAGCTTAACCCGACACTAGGGATTACTGGCTTAAACATTCTCTAGTTCAACATGCAAACTAACCGATTAACCCGTATTAACTTGGCTTTTACGGGATGGGGTGTAAGTGGCTCAAAGTTCAGCCCAGCTTCAGGTTAATTCAGGTTGTTCAGTTTCAAATCTGCCACAAAGAGAGACAATAGCTTAAACGCTTGCCAAATATATTTTAAGCCTTATTATAAAGTGATTTGAATTAAAGTTCCAAGAGCTTAACGGTATATTAGGAATCCGTATGGCACTTAGTTTCGTCCTCTACTCGTTGACCTATATTTAGATTCATTTGTATAGGCAATGATAATATTAGGCATGCCTAAAAATAATCAATACAAGTTTGCGCCTTCAGCGCTAAAAAGTCTCCCTATGTCGTGTCTCCTCGATTTCAGTACACTCTCCTGGTTGCCGCAGCCAGCATCTGAATACTTGGAGTCGATACTAATACCTCCCACGTAAGTGGTTGTAACCCCTAATTCCCAACTTTACAATAGAGCGATACAAACAACTAAATTGTAATATAACAGTCACTTTTTAATATATTATTGTATACAAGAATATAATCGTCATTATTTAATACATAATTTTATACACAAATGTGTTATATAATGAAGATTTTATTACAATTTACATGTTTGTAAAGCTCTACTCTGAAGTTGGAAATTTGGGGTTACAACAATTTACGTGGGTGGTATCGATATATCGACCGACGTTCAGTTCTGCGGTCACTTGGAAGAGAAGGCTCAGTTAGCATCTAAGAAGCTTGGCGCCCTATGAATAGATTTGAATAGCAAACTGACATATTAATAGGTCTGTCAGCATCATATTAACGCACGGAATCCTGCAATATTTCGTACCCTAAAGACTTAAAAAAAATGGATAATGGTTTTTCAAAGATTGGCTACGCGTCTATAAGCCTACTGGTAATTCAGGTAAATTTGAGAAACACTTATTACTAGGTGGTAATAAGAGACTGACATTTACTTAGCGATTCACTTGAATTGCTTGCTTTGGTCCCATTGTGGTATACATAAATAGAGTTATACCTAATTGACACACTACCAAAACCACTTAGATAAATCGTTTTAAAATTCCACCCCTCTTACCCCATTAGCCATTTCCAGGAATGTTTACGA
Organism: Charaxes varanes; assembly: GCA_024363005.1. Lineage (NCBI taxonomy): Eukaryota > Metazoa > Arthropoda > Insecta > Lepidoptera > Nymphalidae > Charaxes > Charaxes varanes. Next base: position 6,295,495 of record JANCMC010021608.1, read on the forward strand.
GTTATTCTGGAACCGTTCCAAAGTTTCACTGCTTCTCTCATTATGGAAGTAGTGTTAATGCCGAATGTCCGTGAAATTTTTAGAGGGCACTTCACTCAGTTTTAATTCTGTCTCTTTATTGCTTGCTTCGTTAAGGCTGAGTGGTTATTTGGCTGCGAAGGGACAACGGGAGTTCACGCCATATTTTAGTAAGCAAAAGAGTACCAAATTTTAGCCCACTTTAGCGGACACTTTAAAGTACTACATAATTATCATGATATGATAATTGTTTGCGATTTTCTAGAAAGTTCCATTTCGTATTCTTAATCTCAAACTGACCGATTACGTTATAGAGTTAATGAATAAAGACAGCATTGTTTTAACGTCCTTTATCAGCCAATCTAAGAATAGTTTCGAAATCTCTATCCGACTCTGAGATACGACTATTTTTATCTTTTTAACTGAAATAGGTTTTTTTAAAATACAATAAAATAACATTTTAATATCATTCATCACTTCATTAATTATAATTTGTTACAATAATCTTGTTTTTATCGAATTATAAGCGGATTAAGTCGTAAATGACTAAACATTTTTGCGATTTCTGAAAATTCTGCACTTTTGAGATAGGTCAGTTTACTTACTATTAAGCATGCGTGTTGCACTGTCCTAGAGATTTTGAAGCTTTATAATTCATAGGCATATTCATTCCGTGTGTCTAAATTACACTTGTCTTAATTTTTATGTGTTGTGTATCGCGCACTCAGTTTCATATGCCTTCTGACATTTAATTGAAAAAAGTACATTAATTTCCAATCACATTCAGGCTATTCCAGTCTTGACCACTAGACGAAATCTAGATTCCATAACCATGGCGAGCATTTACCTGACTGGCAAATGTGTATTTAAACAATGCCGACATATTTTCACTAATAAAACACTTTATAATACGTAAGTTTAAAAAAATAGTCGCTGTTCATGTAGGAATTGCTTGAGAAAATTGGTGAATTTTATCTTTCGGAGCAAATTGTACATATAAGTGTCTACTTATTATTCTTGAAATTAATGTATTTTTTAAAAGTTATAAACTGTAGTCATTATTTTTTGTAGAAATTGGTCGAGAAAATGGGGAATTTTATCTTTCGGAACAAATTGTATAAAAGTTAACCCCACAATTCTTCTAAATACTGTATCTTTTAAAAGTTATAAAATGTAGTCAAACTGTAGTCATTATTCTTACCTTGACATTCGAACTGCCTATCCTTATTTCGGTAACAATGTTAAAGGTCTCCATTGTATATTTTTTAATGGCAGCTAATACTAAAATATCTACAGATGCAGAAATTGTATTATAAAAAATAATGTCTCTCAGCGGATGATGACGCGTGAGTTGCTACCATTATTGAATCCATGAATGAAGTTACCCATATCCTTTTTTTTTGAATTTTAATGTAGTGTCGATACCAACCGTGGCTAGAACTTTTTACTTTGTAAACTATTAATCATTTATGAATAAAAGTAAAGGTAGAATCACATCGATGGTAAAAACCCATCATGTTTATCGTGTCTATAGACCGACTGATGTGTAAATCCTTAGATATATGTACGCATCACCCATATTATCTGTAACAGTTTGTTTTTTAGTTTTATTTATGGAGATTTTAATACGGAGGACCATACACTGACACTCATTTCCAAACTTCGTTGAGAAGTTATGCCCTTTTGGGGCATTACACTGTATATTATTGGCTAGACTAAGTATTGTTAAATAAATTATAATGTTATTAGTATAGTGTGATGTATCAAATAAATGTTTCTTTCTTTCTTTGAGGAGGTCGTGGCCTAATCAGTGGTCGGCATTTGAGTCGATCGCTAAGTTAAGTTGCTCTGGCTGCGACTTGATCAAATCCATAATAATAAAGTTTGGACAATAGTAAAGGAATATTAATTGTGTCAAAGGCTCGGGAAAAATCTAACAAGACAAGGATAGTTCCTTCGCCGGAATCTTGAGCACAAAGGACGTCATCTACAACATTGGCTAAAGCAGTTGAAGTGCTATGTCGTTTTCGAAAGCCTGATTGATAAGTAGGCAAAATTTTATTTGCATCCAGATATTCAGTAAGCTGATTGCAAACTATTCTCTCTAGAACCTTAGATAGGCAAGGGAGAATACTTATAGGGCGTAAATCATTTAATGCAGATGGATTTGTTTTTTTAGGGATAGGTTTAATTATTGCCTCGCGCCATATGTATTGATGTATGTCCTAATACGGACCCAATGAAGGCTGGATGGATGGTTGTAGAGAAGAAAGTATGACTGAACATTCGTGGACCCATAGGGTTATTTCACTTCCAGAAATCTTTCAACAATGCTAATAAAAAAGTTTCCGCTTTCTCCTATTCGCAAATAAATAAATTATGAATTACGAAAATCATATTTCCAGTAGGGATGTTAAAGAGGTTAGGTTCGGATTCCGAAAGTTCGGAACTTCCGGTTCAGATAAATTAATAATCGGAAGTTGTATCGGAGATTGATGGTCCTAGAGCCTGATGATGACGCTGCCTGGTTGAACTAGACCTATAATAAATAGATTCGACAGAGAAAAAGCTGCGATGCTTCTGTTAATCTATACTAATATATAAAGCAAAAGAGTTTGTTTGTTTGAACGTGCTAATCTCAGTCAAGTACAAATCCGATTTGAAAAATTCTTTCAGTGTTTGACAGGTCATTTATCGAGGATGGTTATAGGCTGTATATCGTAACGCTAAGTCCAATAGGAGCGGAACACCAATGAAGAATGTTTCAAAATCGGGGTAATTTTATTTAATATTTATTTTTAAATAAATTAATATACTAATTTTATCATTTTAACTAATTTTTTTGTATTAAAATGTAGGTATCTCTCAAATGCCTTGTCTTCCGTTAAATTATTTAAGAATAATTTCTTATGTCGGAGCCAGAAAAAGTTCAAAGTGTTTGTACATTTTTATCCTTGAAGACTACAAAACTGCGCAGCTACACTAAGTTCCCGACCACACTACATGATCATTGAAATGATCATTCAAATGAAGCTATGTTTGGCCCCCGCATTAGATTACATATAGGTAATAACTTACTCGTATAATGACTATTTATCATATGGCAGGAATAAAATTAATATATTATATTTTTTTAAAAACCGGCTTTTATTCTTTCGTCTTTAGTTTGGAATTTATACAATACCGCTTTAGTCCATAAACCATTATCCATAAACCATTCAATTAAAAACAGAATAATTTAAAACGATTCAATAATGGTGAATATTATAAAAAAAAAAAACAAATACTCTAAGGAGTACCTGGTGTGAGTTCCATTGGAGATATTTTATGTCCTGTTTCTTTAAGTTGGTAGTTACTGCTTTTTTAAAGGAGACCAAAGATTGTGAACGTTTGATACAATCAGGTAACGCATTCCATAATTTGATTTCAAGAGTTCAAGAATATATTTCTAACTTCTTAAATAATGATGGTATTTTACAAACTTTAATGAATATAACTGATTTTTTATGTCGTAATACATGAACATATTTAAAATGAGTGAACAAAATACACCGCCGGTGTTGACAGTGTACAGTGATATATTTAAGGGTAGTTTAAAGAGTGGCGGTAACAAATAAAGCTGTTAGCTGCGAATCGGCAGTCGGATCACGGCGACACACGGGATCAAGTGCACCCTGCAGGACGGCTACACGCGATATTTTAACTGAAGATATATCGCATGATATAGATATTTCTTATTAAAAATATGGGGTTTCTCTATGTGTATGTTGCAGATACGATTCTATTATGTATTATAGAATTATATCTGTATTATACCCATACATTATTATTGTGCTTCAATTTAGTTGAAGCAGTTTTGTAACACATGTTCAGTTGTATATTCGACCTTTCTTTTTTTAATTTAGTATTTTATTTAGTTGTAATAATTTTCTTCTTTTAAACGACAGTTAAGACTCTAACTCTATCATACTTTATGGCCCCTTTTATAATCGGTCTTAAACACGACAACAGACAGTCAACGGATAGATAACTGATTTTTTTTACTCCTATACCTTTATCTGTCATTTACATACTTACGAATAATAACGTATGTATACTTATTATTAAATCTACGCAAATGTCTGTACTCTATGGCACATAATAGCACTGCCAATAATGTCGTTATGACGCTATAATAACACACACTTATTTCACCATAGACTATAAAACAATAAAACAATAAAGGAGGCTGAGGAATGACACGACAAAAAAAAAGAAAAACACATATTTTCTTAATGTATACATACAAACAGTTGCTTAGTTTCTATGTTCAATTCAGCAAATAAATAGAATGATGATAAGAATACTGTACGTGTATTCGAGACGATGTTATAGAAATGTATAAGACGCTTGCGACGTAGAAATGAATCCAATATTGTTATATAACTTTACTCGCGTCAAACTGAATAGACGTGTATCGGCATAAAAGATTTATTTTTAAATTTGTTTTTTCCACTATTTCTATTTTGCCATCATTTATTTGATACTTGCTGTAGATATTATATAAATAATAATTAGGCTTTGGGTTAAAAAGAATATGAAAAAAGCTGTTAAAAAAAATAGAAAAAAAAACCTGTGTCAATCCACGTCTGAGTCAATTCAATTGCAAGCGAGGGTAGTTACGTTTAAAAAATTTCCACTAAAAATCATAGCCACATAGAAAAGTTTATATAATATTAATATAAATATAAATAAGGTCTAGGCCCCTTTTTAAAGGCCGGCAAATCATCTGCTAGCTTTCTGGCGGTGCAAATGCCTTGTTCGTTTGCTCCATGTAATACATTAAAAAAACAAACAGTTTTATTTACATTGCGGTTTGATGTAAAAATATTGAAGAAATTTGTTTCTGATTTATAATCGCATTGGGACAGATAGTCATAACGATATTATAAACTATTTTTTTTAAAAAATGATAAAGAATTGTACATTTTAAGGAAAAACCGACGAAAAATTTCACCACTGGGGAGTCTAGAATCATGTACTGAACCCATGGGATGCGTATCCGGTACGATGTCTTTTACACCCTTTATATAGACATATCTATACACATAAAAATTAATCGCAAAATGTGTTGGTAAGCGCATAACTTAACAACGCCTGGACCAATTTCACCAATTCTCTTTTTAAAATGTTCGTTGAAGTCCAAGGATGGTTTTTACGGCGAGAGAAAATCCAATAATTGCCGGGAAAACCTTAAAAACAGCCCTCTTCTTTATCCCATACAAATGTTTTATATCTAAAATGTAGAGTCAATTTGAACTTACGGGGATAGGAACGGGAACGGGGTTGACAGTCTTATGACAGAGCTAGTATTATTTTGTATAGTTTGAGTGTGTATAATATAAAGAGAATTTAATGCTAGCAATACATACTTTTTACATTGTACCTTCAAGCGAATGACTCCAACCTAACAAATCCGTCAACAGCATAAACGCGGGCCAATCAGAAAGGAGAAACAAAAAACCCCTTGAGAACAAAAATTCATTTTGCCTCCGCTATCCCCCTATGCCAATTAAACTTTTTCGAACAGGTGTGGTGAAAATATATTTTCATTCGAAATTTAAATTACGGCGAGATGAGGTCGCAGGCATCAGCTAGTACGTATTACGGTAAAACTGTGCAGGAACAATAATAAAGAACAACATACATTAAAAAGTTTGAGGTTATCTGGAACTTTAAATGTTTTATCCTTGACCCGCAATAAAGTCGTTTGCCCATTACATACCAATTACGGCCAATCAGTTCGATCAATAAGTAATACGAAATTAAAGAGTAATTCACACAATTCACAGGACGATGAAGAGATAACGCTTCAAATCTCTCATCTATATTCAAATTCAAATGATATTTTATTCAAGTATACATTTACAACCTCTTTTGAATCGTTAATAGTATATGGAATATTGTATCTTCTTCTTCTTCTTCCTAGCGTTATCCCGTTTAAGTACCAGGGTCCGCTTAGATTGCAGACGATTTTGGCTCCCATATACAATATGGAATATTGTATATGGAATGCAAAATATACTTTATCCTTAGGCAAAAAAATGAATGCCCGAATTATATTCCAATAAAGCCACCATTAAAGCAGAGAAGTTTTTGTTTTTGCGTTGACTGAATTGAGGTGATTTTGGGTTGACTAAACTGAAGTATCAACATAAGATAGACCTAAAGGTTTAATGGTAAATAAAGGTTAGAATGTTTAAACGTAGCGCTAGGGTGATTGGGGTGCCTGAGGTGAATAGTTTAATGTGTTTTTACTAATCACTTTACAAAAGACCTTTGTGGCACTAAGAAGAGCTCTACTATGATAAACTCAGTCGGGTAACTTTTTTATTCATCATTCTCACAATAATTTCAAATTCGGTTAAAGCAACTTATTTCCAATCATTAGGTATCATCTATCAAATAATCCTTTACCAACTTAAATAGGCTTTTTGAATGAGTTAAGGTTTAACAAAAGGTATAAATTTATTTAAGGAAATTTCCCGAATATCAGAGGGGAATTCGTTAAGCCGGAGCCAGACGTAGCTCATAGTGTTTGTACATTTTTGTTCTTGTAGACTACAAAGTTCTACCAAACTTTACGCAGCTACACAAAGTCCTCGGCCTCACTACATGATCATTCAAATGAAGCTATGTCTAGCTCTGGCATTATAGAAACGTGTACAAAATATTTAGTATAGGTACTTAATTTAGTAGAGCGCGTTCAGTCTGAAAATGCACGCTTCTCCAAAGTATTACTTCTAGAATGAATGCAAAATGTGTGGACATACCTAAAACGAATAAGTGTTTTTTAAAATGCTTTCCAAATTTAACTATAGACAGATTTAATATGGCATCTGGAATTTTGTTAAGGAGGATGTATAAGTGTTCTCTGCATATAAAGATAATTCTAAATATATATATATTATAGAAGACTAATGTGTATGTAATGTGTATGTGTATTGTTGACTAATATGTTTATATATAAGAAACTCATTTCTGTAAGAACTATTCTTAAAAAAAAATCTAACGAGTTTTTTGCGGACTCTTCTCGTGGCTTGTCTCTTCCGAATCAGTGGTAGCTTTTAAAATATTTGATTCAAAAGAGCTTGTAAATTTCTACGTGAGTAAAATATCATTTGAATTTGAATTAAAAAGCATCTGTTGCATTAGAGGTGCTGATGCGTTGCCTGCCTCGAATTTTCTATTAAAGATAACTTTATTTTTTTAATAAACGGCCTAAGCCTTCTGTTTGACCGTTTAGATTTGATTTAAAAGTAGATAAGTAAACGTCCAAGAGCTGGGACAACGACTGCTTCCAGCCAATATAAAAAAGTGCTAAATACGTAAATAAACCTCATTAACAGTCCTAACATTTATCTATTCCAATTATCTTTAAACAATTTGGCAAATTAACGACCCATTAATATTGCATAATGCTGACATGCATCAGATTAATGTATATATTACATTTATAAGCGAAGCGATAAGCGGAGCGGTGTTATGATCCAATTGAACATCATATTATCCAATTAAATCTATTCGTTTCCAAACTTTATAAAAATACTCTATAATATATAAGTTGAAGAGTTTGTTTGCTTGAACGCGCTAATCTCAGGAACTACTGGTCCAATTTGAAAAGCACTTTCAGTGTAATATAGCCCATTTATCGAGGGAACCTGTAGGCTATGTATGTATCATCACACAAAACTTTAATTAAATTAATTTTTTACCTAATTTTACGCGGTCTAAGTCGCAGACACAGCTAGTAGTATATAAAGCTGAAGGGTTTGTTTTGTTTCCTTGAACGTACAAATCTCAGGAACTACTGGTCCAATTTGAAAATTCCTTTCCTTGTTAGACAGCCCGCTAAAGATAAATTTATTTTCTTACATACTTTACGCGGACGAAGTCCACACAAGTAGTTATAAAATAAATTCGTTTTTTTTTTGTCTAAGAGAGTGGTTTAGTTTTAATACAATACGCGTTTAACCTATATATACGCATTGTGATCTGATGTAATGCGAGTGTTAACTTGAGTTATCAATAAATATCATTACAATACATTTGTTTTTTTTTAATTCTCTGTATATTATGCATACAGACAAATATTAACAGTATTCATTTTTATAATAAAAACTAGCGAGCCCGACAGACGTCTAGCCAATGAAGCAACCAATCTATATTTTTTCCATAAAACGTGACATTGGCCGAATGTTTTATAAAATAATAATTTTACATAGCACGTCAGTCAAAAGGTCTAGTACGAACGCCACCTATTCTATGTATTTTTTTATGTTTTTTATAATATTTTGGATTTTCCTTTCTTTATTTGCTTTTAAACCTTCCCTGAAATAAAGCGAAAGAAATAAAATCAATTTCCGATGGTCCAGCCGTTTTCAAGCTTTAGCGAGACTAAGGAACAACGAATTATGTTACATATAGTTTATAATCCATCTAATTTCAGGTAGTTCAAATTTTCATATAGAAAATATGCCGATTTGGGTCATTGCTTGGGCAGCGCTGCAAAGACGGCGCACCAATACCAAGGGTATTATCTATGAATCTTAACCTGGACATACCCTTAGTTCGCTAAGGTGGTGGATATACCTACATTCTGTGTCGCAACAATATACTGTTTACATTCGAAATGCAAAAACAAAGACCTCCAAATTAGAAGTTTAATAGACAGCGCGTTGGAAGTTGAAGAAAATCATCTAGTTCTCCAATACTCCCCTACTAATTGCATGTTGCCATACGATTGTGCGAAATCGATCAATCGAGACGAAGATGGAGCCCGATTAGACAGTAAGTGTTTATAGCATGAACGAGAGTCCAATTACTATCACGCAAGTGTTCCACGCCAGTCAGGTTTTTCTATACACCCACACGTAAAGTGGTTAATGGTCACTAAAAACCAAAGGAAAATCTACATATCGTAAGACTCAGTAGCTCATTGGTTTAATTTCCGACAATGCTTAGTTATTATCGCAGTACTAACATAAGATTTATGCTTAGTTTAAAAGAAAATGGAAAACATAGAACAGAAAGTACTCCTAACATTCATCAAAAAAGATAAATTGTTTGAGAATTTTGATAATTACAATTTGATTAAAGTTGTGGTTTTCCAATAAAAGTAATTTTAAATCAATTTAAACTGTTTTAATCTTTGCCATAACTTCGGTTGTAAATCATCAGAATTGAAGTCGGATCGGATATAAAAATCTATCGGAAGTTTCGATCTTTGGAATTCAAATACGAGAATGTGTAAAAATTCTATTAATTATTCTAGATCTCTAAAATGTACAAATGAAGAGCCTTAAACACTTTTAACTGTTTTGCCACCATTTGACTTGGAATAGAACTATGTATGTATCCATCAAGATTTGTGACGTACATAATTGCGATAAATAATGAACGAGTAAACTATGTTGTATATTACAAAACACATTAAATATAGACATGATAAGATACTTTAACCGTAAAAGTTTTAAAAGTGATTACCAAAAATGGACTTGTTATATTTGTCGGGTTAATATCGCTACTGCTCTAAATTATTTTATAATTGTCTAAATTTTGAGGAATTTAATATATGAAATAAAAAATCATAAGCGATATGTAGATTATCTCAGTTAAAATACATTTCGCATAAACTTGGCTTTACTGAGAATAGGTACTTTACAAAACATGAACGAAGGGTCGAGAGCATAATATCCGTTACAGAAGGCAAACAACCGCCGCGTCAGACGCGGGAACTCTCGAGGAAATTACTTAATATCCATCGCGGCATTTCACTTCTGGCCCTGTTATTAATTCATCAATTTAGGCAAAGACTGTAACATCTTTATGTATAGATTATAAACAAGAAAATATTCGCGATTTCATCTTTAAGCCTTTTAAAACTTCCAATTCTTCCTTCAAGAAAAAAAAACATGTGTACTAATGTCGCAGGCTGGCAACGATGGACCTTTGCTTTTTCTGGAAACTAGATGGCCCAAACAAAGCTACAAATGTTGAAATAACTTTATTATGTTACAGAAAAGTCTCTTGTAATCACTGAAAATCACGGCCGAGTATCGATGATCTTTCACGGTCACTCGGTATAACACTGACGTGTATGTCCTTTCATACTGGGAATACATTTAACTATAATTTTAGAAATCAAGGGTTTTAAGTCTTGGAATGAATGGCTATGTCTAATTAATTATTATCTACATATATGTAACAGATGAAAAATACTAATCAAAACGTTTCCCAGCATTTAAACAACTAATTATTGTCAATTTTCATTAAATTTATTTAGTTTTCGACGTAGCTTTAGGTTCTTAATGTTTTTTTTTCACTGTAATAGCTTATTTTATTTAAGTTTCTTAAGAAGCATTCTCCATTTTTAAATTAATCATTTCTCCAACTTTTTAATATAGTCTCTTAAAATTTAAATAAGACTTCTGCTCGTTACGAAAAAATATTGAGTCAGACACTTCTTCGTTATTGCTTTAGGTACGAAATCATAAACAGCCCGAAGCTATAAGCTTAAATAAAAGTTAGACAAAACGTCTCTCGCGGCCTGCGGCGAGGGCCAGTGGAATC
>JANCMC010021608.1:6312835-6371776 GCA_024363005.1 Charaxes varanes
ATAGATCTATTACTTAAACAATAAAATGATATTTAAACAGTGGGTAATTCTAAAATGGATACATATGTACATAACTAGAATTAGCATACATGGAAATTTTATATTAAAAACAAAATATTTAAATAAAATGGTTTTTTATTTTATATATTGTTTTGTTTCAATAATTATACATAAGTCTGTATGTTATACATTTATTTTATATAAATATGTACATTTTTTATTACAATTATATATAAAGTTAATGAGTTTGTTTGTTTGTTAATCTCAGTAACTACTGATTCTATTTGAAAAATGCTTTCAGTGTTAGATAAATATGATAATCACAGTTTTGGACTACAGTCAGTATTCTAATCTTCAACATTTATAATGTAAGCCTTACAAGTCTTAACAACTATGGATATGAGCTATTAATCTGTGAGCGGGCACGTCATGTAGCGTCCATAGCGATGCATCGTTCATCTTAGTTGTACCTGTTATTCTTGTCTATGGTAAAGGCCATAAAATAATGTTTTGTTTTAAATAACAGCATTTTAGTAAATAAGGCACGGTAATTTTTAATAAGATAAAAGACTACCGATAGTAATAAACGAGTAATTAATTAAAATGTAACATTCATAAAATATGAAACGTCAGTTAGTGAAATCAATCGAGTACGAGTATCTAATCTGCGTTTGTGTGTCAAGGTAAATTGTCAAGTGTAAGTTAAATCAGTGAAAACGAATTAAAATACATTTTTTAAAGTAAAATAAACATCCTTATTTCGCAATTACTCTATAAACTTTATGCGTTCTACTGAAGATTTTGTTATCAGTCTAAAAGAATAGTATCAAAACAATGCTTGTTCGGACGCTCCCTACGGTTAATAAAAAATAATATTAGTAATTAATTTTCAGTTTTATGAAATTTCGGGTTTGTTAACGCGTTATTGACTTTAACATGAGTTTTGTGTGTGTTTATCGTGTTTGGACGTTATTAATGGTGGTTTCAAATTAATCACAATGGGTGACAAGATGAATGGTGAATACTTTGCACCTGGCGCCGCAGCCTTCAATTATAACAATGTGGTAAGTTATATCCGACAACTTTCATTGTGGAATTAAGTCGAACTTTTACGTCACAAGGTTAAAATTTATTATTTAAGTTTATTAGTATACCTATAAATTTGACAGTTACTGTGAACAGAATGGAATACTGGAAAGTAGAAGCTGAATAATCTTAATAAGTACATGGAGAATACTAATAGAGTCTGTATATGTACAGACTGCTAAAATTGTATTATAACTAATTTTAAATGTGTTTAAGAAGGATATAGAAATAAATGTTATATTGCTTAAAAAAAAGGTTTATTGACTACCTTCTCTTATGTGGAACATAGAAAAATTTATATTGCCGTTCCATATCCATTTCTATAATTATTGGTTACTGAAAACTCTTTAAAATAGTCTCCTAGGATATTACTATGAATTACTTTATTTTGTTATAGATATAAGAATTATTCTTTATTTATTAACTTAAAATGTATCCTTACAGGATAAGCTTCTTGTGGTAGATAAGTACATACATATGTACGTGCATACCTAATACATTCATGTTCATGTATTTAATAGTATTATATACATTACATATTATACTATTTGAATACAATTTATATGCTAATCACATACAAATATTATTTTGAGTATGAGAGTGAGTACAGACTAAATCTTTTTGCTAGACTGGATTTCATAATGAGTTTATTATTTTGCTATAAATTGGTGTCGGATACCTACCATAAATAGCATTGCTGGTGCGTGGGACATATTGTACATTGACTTGGCGAATAGTTGGAAAAATAGAAAATTGTGAACAATGCTTTTTAATTCCCGTGCTACACAATTGGTGCAGTCGGTAATGAATTCTTTATTCCAATTTTTTTTTTCATACAGATTTCAACAGATACTTTTAACCTAAGATTTTAATATCTTAGGGAATGTAACCATACTATATGATCTATTTTTAAAGATATTAGTAGTATATGCCAAGACCATCCCTCTTTAATTATCATTTATTATATTAATGTATTATAATAATAAATAGTTAGTCATTCTGTAGGTAAAAAGTGAAAAAGAATCAACTTAGCTCATATTCTGCATATGTACGTGCAACACCATATGTTATATATGAAACGCTAAACACTGCACGCTATATTCAAGTTGAGGCCTTTTTTGTTCAGCTAATTCTGCCGGTGTGTGTTTATATGCGATATTAAATAGGTTAAAGAAAAAGTTTTATTTCAATAAAGTAGTTGGTTCAAATTTTTTGCTAAATAATGTAAGTTATACTCGGATTTTGTTATAGACGGTGTATAGGCACATTATTTGACATGTGTTTTTGTATCATATGTGTGCGTGTAGCGTCATAATTACTAAGTCTGCTTCCGCCTTAATAACGAGTACGTTTGTGATTTATATGCAATATATTATTATGGTTTTGTTAAAGTATTTTTTATAAGTGTAAGATTTTATTTTATTAATGTGTTATTTTTTCGCGTGATCCATTGGTATGTGTGATATCAACGATATATTAGATCTGTCATTAATCATTAAAACAACGAAGAAATATTGTAGTTTTTTTTTCCTCGTACCTCCTTCAACCTAAATCGTCAACCTATGAGCTTAAAGTCTTATGACTCCTTCAGGGGTGCATGTAATCCATCTTCTGGTCGTGCAGAGGTCCATGGGCGCCGGTAGGCACTTCGGTGCCTGCTGCCTGCTCGTCTGCCCTCTTGTAACAAAAAATATATATATACTACCCGATATAGCTATTTTGGTTATCCTCTTTTTAAATTAGTTTCAACTATAGCGTAAGGATATATAACCTTCGTCGATAATTGGGCTATCTAATACTGTAAGAATTTTTCAAATCGGACCAGTAGTTGCTGAGATAAGAGCGTTCAAGCAAACAAACAAACTCTTTAGTTTTATATATAAGTTTTTATATGATCTCATCTAAAATATGATTGGCTTCTTTTTAGATAAATAAAAATTAGTTTCAGAGATGTATGCACGCGCATAGTTTCCAAACGACTGTACCAAATTGGATAACCCTTTTTCTTGTTATCATGACAAGATAAAAAATAATAATAATAATAAGTTTATTGATGCATTACAACATACAGATATACAATTCGATAGTAACCGCATTAGTTAAATTACATAATATACTAGCGGACCCGGCAGACGTTGTCTTGCCCCATTTGGTCAAACGAAAGATCCAGTAAGGACGCCATCTCTTTAAAGCATTCCCATACGGGACAAACTCTGTTTTGTTGGAGTTCACTCCTTAAGAAACGCCGTGGTATGAAAAATTATAGGCAATGAAATAGAATTTGGCGACTGCGAAAGTTACGGTGGCGGCGAAAACGTCTAGGTGACGCTTAGCGGAACGCATTGTTAACATAAAGTGACGTCATGACAATTTCGAATGTTTTGGAGGGAATTTGAATCGATAAATTTAGGATTTTTTTTTGCTTTAAAATCGTAAATTTTCGCAGTCCCAAATTAAAAAAAAAATTGACAATAGAAGAACCTGAGAACATTAATTAAACCACATCACCGGACATCCCGTCAAAATTTTAAAAATTCCACCCTCATCACCTCGATGTCGTACAGTCCACAACTGTCCGCTTTTCTAGAAACTTTTTGCCTGGGAAAAAGGGAATATTAGACATACCTAAAAAGTATTCCTAATATTCTTATTAACAAAAAAAAAACATCGAATTAAATTTAAGTGTTCTGTAATGATGTTTGTAAAAGAAATAAATAATAAAATAATAATAATTATTATTGAATAATGTTTTTCATATGTGAAAATTAATTTTTCTACGTATACTCTAGTAAGCTAACTTTCAAAATTAAATAATTACGCCAGAAAACTCACATAATTATTTCAAATCGCTGCCCTGTACAATTTAATAATTGTCAAATCCGTCATTTTTCTACGACGGTAACAGTATCACCTCATATAATTTACCTTTAATATAATCGTTATAACAGAGAAACGGTTGCTCTTAGGAGAAAATATTGAAACATATTTATAGATAATTATGTGCTTTACAATTCTTACTTGGACGACTTTATGGTAAAACTTACAGTTTAACTGAAAAACGCGAAGAACCGATTTTTATAACCTTTGACCTCAAATTATCAGACATTGTTAAAAATGCACACTTGCATATTGAAATTGTACTACCTCAGGCTGTAGGTTACCAGGTTTTATTTCACTCCTATTTTTCGCAAAACCATACTTTATCCTATTTTATGCCTCTATTTTAATATTCAACACACCTCTATTTTAAGCCAGTTAAATCAAAGTAAATGCTTAAGATATGTTGATCCATCTATAATACTGATATATAAAATTGAAGAGTTTGTTTGCTTGAACGCGCTAATCTCAGTAACTACTGGTCCGATTTGAAGAAATCCTTCAGTATTAGATAGTCCATTTATCGAGGAAGGCAGTAGATTATATATTATAACGCTAAAATTCATTTTATTTTTTACCTATTTTTACGCAATCAAAGTCGCGGGCACAGCTAGTATTGTATACACGTTAAGAGAATTTAGTCAAAAAGAACATTTGCTGTTTTAACAAGATTTACGACTACTATTCTTGTATTTTAAAATTATAGATTTTTGAAGGTACCCGGACGCGCCGGCCCAATTCGGCTACAAGCATGGCGCTACCTTTAATTAAAAATAAATATATTCAATTTCATTATAATATTTGACAATTATATTAAATAATATCTTTACCGTCGTCATGATTTGACACTATTTGTCACTAAAATGTTTACATGTGTGTATAAATCGCTTGGCATTGGTGTGCGTGAGGTTTTGTTTTAGTAATTTATAGTATGAATAATGCATGTTTTATTAAAATAACAGCAAGTTTGCGGACTGGTCAAATTCACCCACAAATGTTTAGATTTTGTATTATATTATTAATTAAAGCTACATATATACAAAGTTTTAATTCTTTGTTCAACAGCATTGTTATATTTGGCTATTAATATACAAACAAAAAAGTAGTCATGTTTACGCTTTGACAGAATTGTAACTGTCGCTACATAACGAGATGGCAATGATGTCGAGTGGAAAAGGTTACACCAAAGCAAACTAGATGGCGCTGTACGGCTGTAGCGTTTCTAAATATACATATACGACTGTTTTTCTTTTTTGCATTACTAGCGGACTCGGCAGACGGTGTCCAGTCTGGTCTTTGGGTTACTTATATTATTAATTACATTCTATTATTCTATATTATTATCCCTGTTCTCTTTTCCATTCTCTATTCCCGTTTCTTTTCCTTATAATTTAAGGTGATAAGGTATTCTTAAGTTTTCTGATTTTCCTCGCAATTTTCTTAATTTATTCTTTGATAAGAACCTTCTCCTGACAACAAAAAAAGAATTAGTGATGTAACATTGGGACTGATTTATAGGTCTTAAGAATCTAATATTACTAAATTTCTCTTAGAAATTCGTGACATGAAAGCTTCTTTGAAGTGGAGCATTGAAACTGAAACTTATTTTACTTAATATAATTTGACAACGGATTGCTTTAAATTGAAACAAAGACAGCGACACGTTAACTAATGCCTTAATCGGAATTCCAGATCAGTCTGGAATACCGGGGCCATAAAACACGCCGGGAAGCGATTTACGGGATCGCCGTGGACAGTTTGATTGTAAGTGCATTAGTTGATCGTGGTATAAATAGTTTGCACTATATTTATTAATATTTCTGTATAATTAGAATCTCCTTTTATTCTGTACTTTAACACTAAGTCATCAGTTCTCGTGGCTAAAAAAAAACACACAAATCAAGCGGAGTTATTCTCGGTTTAACGCTCTCGGACTGCCTTTCACGAAAAACCTTTCATAGCTTAGCGTCAACTCTATCTACGAGGCCATAAAACACACCGGGAAGCGATATACGGGATCGCCGTGGACAGTTTGAACGTAAGCTCATTAGTTGGTCGCTGTAAAAATAAACTTTTCACTATATGTTATATTTATATTTATGTATAATTACAATCCCTTTTTAATCTCTACCAACTCATCAGTTCCCGCAGCTAAAAAACCACAAATCAAGTGGAGCTGTTCACGGTTTAACGCTTTCGGACTGTTACAGTTTGGTAGTGCCGTACGTACGTACGAGTTTATTATGAATGTTGGATACCATTCTCGTGTGACATTCTTCTTTTATTTAGAGGAGAAAATTCCAAGTGTAGCGCGTAAAGGGTCGTATCGTTTCGGACTGGGCGAAACTAGTGTATCCTAAAATCGGGTTTAACCTGTAACAGATAGAAGAAGAAATAGTTAGAGATATATAATTAAAAAATAAGCAAACTCAGCTCGTGAAACGAATGTTAACTTATGAGGATGCACAGTTATATACTAAATTACCTTCTTGTTTAAAAAATGTACTCGTTTCGGTCTAAACTTTCGCAACACATTATCCAAAACTACCCACCTTAAATTCATTAAACGAGTACACTACTCTTAATTAAAAAAATCCTTAATTGATGTATGATCGACGTTTATATAAAACAATATGTATTAATTCGTTTCCATGTAAGTGACTTGTTAGTCTGTAATGGAAAATAAAGATCTTCAAACCATATATATATAATAAAGACAATACTTTTAAAAATAATGAAGATTACTTATTTCAAGCTCAGTCGACAGTAGTAGAGTGTGTACAGTCTAAAAATGCACGCCCCTCCAAAGTATTCACATCTACATGCAAAAAAGCCTCTAGACTCACACACGGAAGCTCGTCAGTATTCTTGGCGTGGTTGAGCTTACTATAAAAATGCTGCACACACTCAAGCAGGCGCTGCAATTAACTAGTGGACGGACGCGCATTTTTAGACTGAACGATCTTTACTACTTTAGTTACTTTTAAAAACAGGCAGAAACATCGAGTTTATTTTTATGGAATAGTCTCCCACAAGCGGGCAGAACTGATACCATATTTTCCAGCACACGATGGGCACTTACTGACAGCAATAAATCTCTGGGTCTGATATCGAGAGGCGGGGACTTTGTGTAACTGTTCAAAGTTTTGTAGTACTTTGTGGACTTCAAGGACACAAATGTACAAACACTGTCTGCAGATTAATTAATTATTCAACAAAGCTATTAATTGATACTGTTAAACGTTTATACGTATTTATATTTAAATAAAATATCCTTTACAATATAATCCTTTCACAGTTATACTTAATCGATACAAGAAAAAAAAAACATTATTTAATTTTTGTGTTTTTGGGAAACACACATTTGTGAAGTTAATTATAAAATTAGAATAAAAAAACAAAGGCATAGGCAATATCGGTAAAGTTTTCACTGTAAAAAAAAAACTTAAAAATACAAAATGAAAACAAAAATAACAAATTAAAACTCATTTATCACTATGAATAAACTTACCACTTAACTAATTTTTTTGTAAATTTCGTGCCGTCCGCTTAGTTTTGGGGAGCGTGACTATTTAGGAACCTTTACTCAATAATTTTGCCCGAAATAGTAATAATATTTTAAAACACTGCAATTCCATGCAGCAATGGTTTAATTCTCAAGTACGTTATTGTGCGATAATAAGTTGCCTTCCTTCTTCTTACTATACTATCAGGGACTTTTGTCAATTCTCTATATTTATCTTGCAGTGTATCGAGATTTTCAGATTAACGCAGTACAAGTATGTAATCTTTGTACAAGTGTTGATAGGATATACTGAAATTTAGGACCCTTTAACAAAAAAGTGTTCTACTGACTTGAACTGGTTTGGGCCACGAAAATAAGGACACATTTAAAGAGCGTTTTAGTGCTACAAGTCATTATATCGCAGTACAAGTCTGTAATCTTTGTTGAAATGTTGATAGGACATACTGAAATTTAGGAGCCTTTAACAAAAAAGTGTTCTATTGACTTGAGCTGGTTTGGGCAACGAAAATAATGGTACATATAAGAGCGTTTTACTGCTGCAAGTCTAATGACTAGAGAGAGTCTACATCCGTAGAATGTATCTACAGTACGATCTGTATTTGTACACTCATTATTGTAATCGTTTCGTAATGAAAGCGTTCAGTGCTAACATACTAATTGGGTGTGTGTAAGGTGGCCTCTCCCTAGCTTTTCAAAACTATTAGACGTAGAGACTTGAAATTTTCCATGTTGATAGAAACTCATGCTAAAAAATCATTAGGAAAATTATTCTGAACGAAATCGGAGAGAAACTTTTGAAGTTATTTAACAAATACGTATATAGCGTATCAGATACGTAACCCTTTTTTATAAGCGTGTCTTGACCCGCTTTCGGCCATTTTTCTATTTAAGTCCTAATAGCTTAATAGTGGAAAGGTTGGAAAGGGGAGGTAGTTTATAGTTATTTATAGACATCAGCTAAAAACGGTTTTTAATAGGGTCAAATTAAAAGAACTAAGCGCTTTCGCAGCTTTACGCTAGACCTTTATAGATGTCTTGGTAAATAGCTAAATCTACATAATTTCAAGTTGAAAATCAGGCATTTCTGTTAATATCTCTTAGAATTTATCTTAATTTATATTGACAGCTCAACACTTAGTATCTACAATTACTGGATGTTTAAGGCAAGCTTATATTACTTGTTACAGAAATGAATTGAAAAATCAAAATTAATTCGATTCTGAAAAGAAATATAGCAGGCATTAAATTGTCTACCTAGGAACAGACGCCCGTGTGTCATATAGTCCTGTGTATATTCATTTAAGTATATTGTAATATATTTGTGGAAAGAATGAAATAAACGTAAACGTATTATCATTACAGCCGTAAGAAAATATACGACCTTCTGACATCGTTCATTGAATTGAAAGTGAAAATAAAACAAAAAAACGAGTGTGCATTAGACCTCAAGACTAATGAAGTTGTAGAAGATTAAATTCAATAATTTTGAAAAAGTGAAATTAAAAATTATATTTGAAAATTAGACATTTAGTGAAATATTTATAGTCTTATAAGAGACAGAGACAGTATTACTTAAGTTTAGTCATTAATACTTTTTACATTCAACCTTCAATTGAGCGATTCCAAACTAACTAATGTGTTAGAAGCATAAATTACACTGCGAGCGCTGCTCAGTGCTCACTGACGACTGACGCAGTACCCTATGGAAATATATGACATCATAAATAGTCGCCATGAGCACTGGCGCTTTGGAGCTTCAGTGCTCTCAGTACTTTGATCACGTGATCAGGCACAAACAGAGCGGCTCTTCTTAAAAAATGTAACAGTTTCCATTGACTTTTATTACCAATTAATATTATTAAAGAATCCTGGTTAAAGACAAACCGGGCTTTGTAAAATTGAAAATTTGTTTGGGGATGTCAGTTTACTGGACGGCGTTTAAGCTGTAACCAGTATAGCAAACGAAATTGAAACACCTTTACAGGACTTTTATTTCCTATTATTAAAAAGTCGTGGTTAATGACAAATCGTGGGTTAGTAAAAATCGTGGTTTTGTAAAATTGAAACAGTGACAATGGAAAAATTGAATGTGGATGTCAGTATACTGGACGGCGTTCCGTTTGAAACTGTAACCAGTATAGCAAACGAATTTACGACGCCCGCACTCTACAGAGTAAACGTGCCCGAGAATAAAACGATCCTCCATCACACCGTGGTGTATCCAGTGTGGAATTCATTTTGATGCGAACAGTTTTGCCGCTTTGTATGTTCGGCGATTGTGTGAGTTTAATGTGTTAATAGGAAAGTTAGAAATTTAACAGTTATACTTATTTTAAAACAATTTAATCTTAAATTGTTTTTTATACATATTGCTTTTCATTAAAAGGGCATTATTAATGGGCACATCGAATGACAGTTCAAAACCTCTTTCTGAAAGGTTGAAAAGATATATGTACTCTTTACATTCTTACAAGATTTCTAATGTGGAAGCCAGGCTCAGCTCAAAGTATTTGTACATTTTTGTCCTTGATGACTACAAAGTTCTTCAAAACTTTGCGAAGCTACACAAAACTACACAATTGATCATGTAATGTGGCCGCGAAGTTTGTCCTGCCACACTACATGAGCATTCAAATAAACCTATGGACTCGAGTCGGGAATCGAGTCCACAACCCCCGGAGCGGAAGGCACTCTCAAAGGTGCCAACGGGCACAAGCAACAGTCAAATTTTGAAATCGGTACCAAGCCAATTAAGTGTCCCACTACACGCCATGCGTGTTAATATATACGAGTAAGTATATTATATATACAGATATATAATATATTTTTATATCATATGAGTATAAGTATCATTTACACATTAAACAACAGCCATCATGAACTTTAAATAGTTTGGTTACAAAGACCACCAAACGAACCGAATTTTTCCTTTTTGAACTTTTGCGAAGCTCTGAATTTACAAACAAAAATAATAAAACTATAATGGCGGATGAAAAAAATCGTGTCGTCTATCAATGGAGCCACACCCCTATTACACATGGGTGGGTACACCGAGACATGTGGCCCGATTTCTTTAAGGTGAAGGTTGCCAAGTACTTTTAAACAGCCAATGTCTTGTCTCTTACTAGAGAAATGAATAACATTGTTTTGCGTGCTATATGAAACACCATGGAGGTCAGATGTTTCAAACCCAGTTTTAGAATGGGTCAGCCATCTGTTACCTGTTCGAGGTAAGAGTTACTTAACCTAAGCTACTGATTAATTAAGCTACAACCTCTTTGACTTGGACATGAATTTAATAACTTGTTCTTTATATAGTCATCAAATTGATTTGTTTATGAAATTTTATTAGTAACCAAATTTTGTAGAATACTAGTGACCCGCTTGGCATTGCACGGGTGCTATGTAGATATGCGTATATATTACATGTAAACCTTTCTTTTGAATCACTCACTACATTGATGAAAACTGCAGTAAAATCTGTTGCCTAGTTTAAAAGAACTACGCATATAAGAATTTTCATCAACATTGTCAGTTATAATTCTACTAAAGAAAGTTTAAACATTACTGTTTATTTTTACATTATTTTTTTCCGCAGATATGGTGCTAAGGGCTCCCCACCAGTAATTCCTCCAAAAAGAATTTAGTTAAACTTTCGGTGGCGTGTCAAGGGCGGTAGTAAAAGTGAAATATTGTTAATGAACTTATGAAAACGTCACAAATGTTCACCGTTGCTGAACAAGTAAAAACCTGTATAGACAGGGCTCAATTTTAAAGATACTCCGTTCAAATACACATCTACAAGCAATTTTAATTCTTAAAAGTCAATAATGAATAGAACTATATAAAAAGATACTTCAACTTTCCGATTTATAAAAAATAGATAGTCAATCTGTAAAAGTAAAATTTAATTCATAAGATCAGGCGTTACCTTACAGAAATCCACGACATGCGTGAAAAGCTACTTTTATTTAAATCCGCCAATGAATTGAATTAAAAAATTCAATGAATGCAATTTCATTCGCGTAATTAAGCAAAGATGTTTTGTTTTCATGTAAAGTTAAATTTCTATAAGGTCAGATGTATTATAATTAAGTTCAGATGGCCCAACACGAACATTCTCGCCACTTTTAGGGGCTTCAATATATTCATATAATTGTAATATAGTGAAATAAATTCCTAATATTACTGTGAAAAATAATAACATAGAAAAATGTAAAAATATTTCTAAGTCCTGTTACAGAACTAGTAATCTCAGATTAAATTCCAGTTAATGCCCGCTCTAAACGTATCGATAAATCGTTGCGATTTAGCTGTGCAGTTCGAACTGCTACGTTTTATCGACTGTGTGTAAGAAATATCGTGGTTGTTTAAACTGCATACTTCATATTCATGTTTTAAAAACAAACTTAAAATATTTACTACCTAGCAATTAATAAGTTATATTTTATGAAGTAAGATAATATTTTAAACATCTATTATTTATTGTTTTTTATTGTTTTTAAAAGCGAATTATGTATTTACAAGGTTAATTGAGTTTTTACATCTTGGGGGGGGGGGGGTTATTTTTTTTTGTTTTTTTTGGGGGGCCGGGGCGTGGGTCGCTTCGTCTTAGTGGGAATAAATTAAAGTCATTAACTATTTAATAATAAGCTCTCTTAGAACTAAATTCATAGGAATATGTACGACTTATCAAAGTATTAGACATTCTCGGCGAATTATCATAAAATTTACGAGTAGTGTACTCATTCACGAATACAGAAAAGAACGAATTAAGAAAAAAAATTGTTCGTGCGTGTGTTTTATCGGTATAAAATAATGACCAATATTCAAATTCGTTGTGTTGTTTTATTATTTTTGTTTGGTTTACTATTTTTTCCGGTTTTAATTAAAGTGGGTGTTTATTTGCGTGAATAGCATAAAGATATGAGTTAATAAGACTAAATATAAGTGATTTCATTTGATTTAGTAATATCTTTTTAAAGAACTAATATATCCAACTTAGGTTAAGGATTTCGGCCCATTCCTATTATTGTGAAGCTATTGAGGCTGGAATTAATATTCTATAAGTTTTATATCTTTTTTATTAGCTTTAAGTGCTAGCGACAGACGGGACTTAGTAATGAAAACTCAACCTTTAGTAAGAAAGGGACCCTCTTTTAATATATAACGCACCCCAGGGTTTACCCGAGGCCTGCATTTACGGGGGGTCGTAATTCTTCAGTTGTAAGATTTTCATGGCTGTGATTCGTGAATTTTACGAGAAACATAATTGCATTTCTCGCTTTTATTCAACGTTAAAAGATTACTTAGAGACCGCTTAGCCAAATTTCAATTACTTTAGTAAACGACATGTTCCTTTGTTATTTAATTTATTCTTACATCTGCTTGCGACTTATAGTCGCTGCACACATTTCGATAAATTGTTTCGAAACAACCGCACAGTATGAACTGCGCAGTTTTAACGATACGTGTGTATGAAAATTCGTTGTCGAATTGACTGTACAGTTTTATCGCAAGGATTTATCGATACGTGTGTAGCAGCTATTAGTGTCTGTGGAATTTTTGAACTGAACCTAACTTTTTGATAGGATTAATACCGGAGCCAGACATAGCTCTAACTGTTTGTAGATTTTTAACCTTGAATACTACAAAGTACTACAAAACTTTGCGCAGCTACACAAAGTCCTCGGCCACACGACATGATCGTTGAACTGATCATTCAAATGAAGCTATGTCTGGCTCCGGCATAAGAGACTATTCGATATGTTAATTATAGTGAGGAGGTCTTGGCTTACTCACAATGTTTGAATAAACGCTATTTGTTTCTTTCTTAATTTTCTTACATTAAGTCATTATCAAACCTTGAAAATCATCAAAAACAGGCTATACTTGGAATACTATTACACTCCAGTTTCAGATTGAAATTCTTGAATATTGACTGGCCCGTTGGCGCAGTGGGCAGTAACCCTGCCTTTCGCTCCGTGGGTCTTGGTTTCGATCCGCCTCGAGTCTGAGTGTATTTTATTTATATGGTATTTATTTACATATTTCTACAAAAAAAAATTGTGGCAAAAACAGGCGTCTGTTACCTATAACGCAGGCATTAAGTTTTCTACCTTAGGTCCAGAAGTCCGTGTGTCATATAGTCCTGTACATATTCATTTATGTTATTTATTTATTGGGTTTAATACTCCAGGCAGTAATGGTTTAAAATTTTCATTTCACTTACAGTAAAGTATTTCGAGGAATTTGTCCACGCACCCTCTTTCTAATGAATTATTCAGGACACTGTAAAACGAAGGGACGTCTATGAGACAGTTGTCAGTCAAACTGCTAATCAATTGTAACCCCTCGTCATTAATGTGTATCTAGTTTGATTCAAATATTCGAAGGGTCTTTTCGGGGCCAAGAATTTGAAGCCGTATTGTTGCTTATAGCTTTACAAGGCGCAAGTTCGTCATTACATGAAGTGCGCTTTCACGTTTGGGCGGTCACATCATAGTGCAAACTGTTTCTATTTCACTCCATCCTAACAAGTTAAACGGTAATTGATCCTACTGAAGAAATTAGAAATTATATGTATATATAAGCTAAAGGTCACCCAACAAGAAATTTCGATAACCGCGGGACGCATAAAGATGAAATTGAACAGGAAGTTACTTTATAGTTAGTAGGTTGAATAAATGGAACTTTATTCGTTCATCCTACTAACTACACATAAACTAACTTCCTGCTCCTGAATTATGCCAAAACAACAAAACAAAATGTTATGTGTGGCACAACACAAAAAAAGGTAACGGCTCAGCATAATTCTGCATGCTCTTTAGCAGGCGAAAGCATACAAAATTGATTTCCAGCCGAAACCCTGGTTCGGATGACGCTACAGAAGTAGACCTCCGCTAAGAACGGATTTTGCGATGGATATAAGGAGGTTCAAGGGCAAGGAAGTCGCGGAAAACAGTGAGTTGTTCATACATCTATAGTTTAAGAGTCGATGTATTATTTACGATCATGTGATATAGGTCTAATGAATTTAAGCATTATTAGCGATCGCTGGCTGGTAAAAAATTCGCCCAATATTTGACAATTAATACAACATACGATTGTCCCGATTACGGTTTGACATCGTCCAATACATGTGTGTGTAAGTCGTTTGCCATTGGTGTGCGTTTGGTTTAATTTTTAATAGTTAATATATTCATATTGCACTTTATATAAAAATATTAGCATTCGCACATCTTCCTCTATATGAACTACAGTTGTGCCAAGTCTCATACCCCTCCATCCGCGCAATTTTTGTAAAACGGTATTTGAAGTTTTCGCATAATATTTAGAAGCTATCGGAGTTAAGTCATTGATAAAAACCAGTTATGAAATGACGGAAGGTCTATTTTGTTTCCCTCTATGATGTAGTAGTATGTATATTGTATTTATATAAGGTGAACGAACAATTGAAAATCTATTATCCTTTTTTCCTTTTCAGCAAAATTCCAATGAAGCCTGTTTATTTCGCAACGGAGGAAAATAGAATTCGTTTGGGTTTCCGTACAAAGGTCTACACATAAATTCTGTAAAGGTTAACCTTTTTCATTATTCATAATGCCAATGGCTCGCTTCATATTATGTAGTTCAACACATCAAAAGTCAATTAAAGTGAGAAAAATGAACGAATCAAAGGAAAAGATGACTTTATCTTTTTTTATTAAGAGTAAATATAACTTCTAAGTAACTCAAATTGAACCAATTGAATCTGTGATTATGTTATGTTATGTTTTTGATGTATTTCTGTTACTGTAGTTTTTTATATTCATATTGTCATTGTGTGTTGCTGTCGTCTGTCTGTCTAAAGGGAGCTACTGAAAATCATCTTTAGATTATTTACTCTGATTGAAGCTGAGTAGTAATTCCCTTCAGACTAATTGCAGCACTATATCTAATTAAGTATTGCTTAGTGATTTTTACTTTTACTGTGTGTGTGTAGCAGACTGAAGTTTTTAGATATAGTGTTGTTTTTATGTCTGAATAATTTCTTTTTTCTTTCTTTCTTTCTAAATATATTTTAACCTTTTTTTTGTGGGTATCTCTTCCAAAATCTCATACGATTTTACGTAAAAATCATCTCCTATAAAGGCCATAAATTGTTCTTTTAAATAATACCTTTTACAGAGAGCTCCGAGAGCTAACTATAATTGCTGTAAGATACGCTACCATAGCGATAAGTCCGTTTTTTGTACCGTATTATTAACTATTTTCAAGTGTATTTGTGATATTTCTTTGGGTACATTAAAGAATATACAGTTCACTGCAATGCAATGCAATGCAGTATAATACAATTTGAAGAGGCCGTGGTCTAATCAGTGGTCAGTATTTGAGTCAATCTCTAGGTTAAGTTGCTCTTGCTGCGACCGGGTAATAGATGGGAGACCCATTCTAGCACTGGTTTATATTTGATATCCGACCTCCTCCGTGTTTCGGAAGGCACGTGAAACAGTGGGACCAGATTAATGTCACTTTGTGATATTAGTCGTAAGGTTTTCAGATTGTTTAGGAACAGTATGTGAGGAGTATCTATAAATTTATAATTGAAGCAAAGCCTTACGGTACCCATTTTACGAAAATTGTGCTCACGGATGAATATAAAATTTGGCACAATTATGATTTATACAGAATATGATGTGCGAAAGTGAACCTTTTTATAAAACAAGCATTATTATAATATATAAAAATAAAACCTCACGCACACCAACGCCAAGCGATTTACACACACATGTACAGATTTTACTGTAAGATTTGTGTCGAAGCGTAATCATGATGGCGATAAAAATATTAATTATCAAATAATACAATGACGTGTAGCCAGGAATGGCACTTTCGTTTACAGCCTTTAATAAGCATATAGTACTTAAATACAACAACATTCCCTAATTTATAGAGTATGTCGAAATTACAATATTAACTTTTCAGACATTGATATTTTTAACGTATCATGCCTTCAATTTAAAAAACTTTTACATACTAAACTATTTGTAGCATTTTCTGCTTAGGACCCAAAGCGGTGCAGAAACTTTGTATGAAATGTCATTGTTGCATTGTTTTATTTAGATATATAATGTCTCCCATTAAGTTTCATATAAAATGTATGCAATGGATCAAAATGACACTGGCTGAAAATAAATATCGACTAAATTGAAAAAAAAAAAAACAACAAATGGCGCGCATTACAATTGTAAAAGTTTGATACTACATATTTAGCAAAAAAAAGGTTAAAAAATAGAACTAGACAGCTGTGTAGTTGAAAGAAAGTTAAATTACGCAGCTTGCTGAGGTTAATTAATGCAGTCGTGTTAATTTAACGTAGTAATCGTGTATTAATAGTTCACTTTGCACTCGGTGCAACAATCTACTAATATTTCGACGTTATATTTAATTAGTTTAAGACAGACATATACATTAAACTTTATTGCACAAAAATTATATTTTAGACCTATACTTGTTTGCCTAAAAGAGATACAATGTGTCAATACAGTTCCTTCCTCTGCAACGCGATGGACCCGGCACCCGTACGGTGAATTTATGAAATGCTAAGAAATTCATCTCGTCTAAAATATATAGATGATCCGGTGTGCTATTGGACTATAATTCTTATAGGCTAAAAAACACAGATTACTCTAGTTCAGCTCCAGAAGCATCTATGTAATGCACACAACACAAAATGTACCCTAAATTAAGTGTACTGAAGTTTAGATTCTAAAGTCTTACATGGAAACTTTATATTTATTGTATGGTTGTGCTAAATAAATTTATTATTTTTATTATGACTATCATCTATTTAAATATCCCACTCTAAATACATTCTTAAATATTAGTATAAAAATAAAAACATTTAAAAGTATATAAAAAATAGATGTCCGCCGGCAGCGGGGCAAGGACCCAAGCAACCAAGCGGTTAGGGCTCCAGATTGAGAAACTTCCTCACAATGCGTGCCGTCTCAAGCAATACCGCCTTCTGTATCCGACTCTTCTATCCAGACCAGACAGACCAGCCTACCTTAATACAATTTTCACTAGTACGGAGGTTGGTGGTTCTCTTGTCCTTTTATTATTTTGAAAGAAATAAATGTAACTGTACTAAGCACTTTAAATATTACTGTAAGTTGCTATAATTAGTAATTGCCTATTTCTTGTCATCCTAATATATTTATGTTAAGTACTAGTTGTGAAATATGTTTTATAAGTAAATAAAAAAAAAAAATTAATTTTAACCTACCTTGATGTCCTTTTACTCCATCCCTTATTCCTTTAGTCCTATCTATTTATCTAATTAAAGGTAGCCCCACGCCTGCAGTCCGTTTGCTCTACGGCCGAATTGGACAGGCGCGTCCGGGTACTTCTTTCTCACATAAGATCAGCGTGAACTGGCGGCAATGTTGTCACGTCAAGTGATGGTATTGTTGTCGCGTTTCGTTCAATTTGTGAGAGTTCCTAGTGGTTTAACACCCTATTTAAAGGCCGGCAACCTTGATTACAAGATAACGAATCATTCGTTAAGTCGTAGGTAACATCTAGCTAGTTGCAAGTCAGAGGATAATAATCGTGCGATAAAAAAACTTTTCCAACATATTTTTGTTCTTATTATTAATACCTTTTTATTAATATAACTCAAGACTGAAAGTTATATTTTTAAGACCTATAAAGCATTGAGTCTGCTTCCAAAAATTGAATTTTCATGTAACGATGTTTCTTGTATTCAATAATAGCTTGAAGACATTGCCATGTGTGCATATTATATTATTTTGCAAAGACAAAATCGGAGATCTTATGAGATTGTGGTTTTGAGAGGCATCAAGAGAGACCAATTTCTTGTTTTTTTTATTAAAGAAACAAGAAATTGGTTTTAAATAGAAATTTTCGTAGGTTTACCGTTAGGTGCTTACACCTGCCGCTTAAACAATGTTGCTATAAATTAAGGATTTGTCGAATCATTACTTTAAATTTTTTTTTAAAGTTGTCAGTGTGTCAAATTATCAACTACAGGACGGATCCGAAGCAGCAATGGTTGTTGCTAGTCGGTTAGTGTTGCTTTTTTATACATTGTTTTTTAACGATTGTAGTAAAATGGGTAGGATACCCATTGTATGTTTTCCGTATAGAATAGCGTTCGAATATCTCCATAATATGATATTTTTTTACAACTTTGTGACTCTTCCGTTTTCTTATATCACACTTTGTCACCCTATTGAAAAATTCCCATAGAATTTAGCTAAATGGGATAAAAACCGCATAGAAAACAATACACCTTATTGGTTTCTGTGTGGTTTTTGTACTATTTAACGATTCAAAAGAGCTTATAAAAGTCTAAAATAAAACATCTTTTGATAGGATTGGATATGACGTCATATTTTATTATTATGGAAACGATTAAAAAAAACATGTAAACACATAACATCTGGTGCGTCGTGCAGGAATATCGGCGCAGCAGCCACGCGCTTAGCGACGAAACGTCGTCGGTACTAATTTAGCACTTATATACGATATACTCTAGCACACTTAGGTGTCTACACCTACTGATGTAGTGAAGTCTGTACCAAGCTAAATAGGTTCCTCAGTACACTGAAGGCACTGACTTTTCAAATTGTAACTAAGTTATATTGTGTTATAAGAATTTAAATTGAATATCATCTTATTTCATTTTATTGTATTATTATTATTATTGTATTGTCATATTTACTCATATATTATAATAAAAAAAAATTAAAATTGCACGCTATTTGCGGCCATTGTATGGCCAATTGCGGCATGACTTTATATGAATATTGTAACATCTATTACCACCTACGATCTTACAAATAAATAAATTGAATTTTAATTAATTTGTAATCTCTATTCTAACAAAATGATATTGGAAAATACAAAATATGTATAGCTATATATATTAAAAGAAACAATGTCCTGAAAAATAAAAATTCACATTAAACCTACACTCTTCTAAAATTAATACACAAAACGAGGCGGGCATTCAACCTAGAAGATAAAAAAAAAACATATAATCTAAAAGTATACAGATAATACTTTTATTCAGTAAATACTGAGCTATAAGAGATAATCGTCAAACGTTTTGAAAGCTACCACAGATTCGTAAAAGTCGAGCCACGAGAAGAACCAGTAAGAAACTCGTTAGCCACTCCTTAAAAAAAGGTCTTACAAAAATGAGTTTAATACATTTTGATGTTAACTATAAAGTACAAAGCTGGAGCGACTCAACTGAAAGCAGTTATCTTTTATATAGTCTTTGACTGTATAATACGCTTTACGAATGAACGTGTTTAAAACAAGTCATTTAAATTTATCAAGCCAAAAAACATTGGTTCACTGTAAAGTCGGTTTACAAACGATAATTTTACGTTATAATGGCGAACGCTTAAGTCGATCGCGCCGCTCTATAGTTTGTTCCGCATTTTCGCTGACACGTACAGCTCAGGTGGAACGAACATAAGTGTCATAAAATGATTTAACTACTATATTTTTCAAAGGTTCATTCATCTTTAATTCTTACATCTATTTCGAAATTCTCTTCATCATCTTTATTATCAGTTTCTCTTTTAGGAGCTGTGTTTGTTTTGTCTCCGCTGTCAGTTTCGGTAGGGGTAAGTGGCACAAACAGTGGGGCATCATCATCATCAGGTTTTTTCGTATTTTTATTAGGTTTGTCTTCATTAACGCGAACTGGTTTTGTAGTAAACTCCGTAGAAAACTGATTATTATTATTAAATTGGTTACTTGTACTGGATTCAAAGCCATTATTATTATTTTGCTGCGTGTTTTGATTGCTGTTAAAATGATCTTGATTATTATCCTGACCAAAGTTGTCTGAGCCTTGATATGGACGAGTGGGTTTGTTAAAATAATTATTTCCTTGATTTGGCCGATCTGGTCTACCGTGGAAGTTGTTACCTTGATGTGGTCTATTGTTCCCACCTTGATATTCATTATTGTGTCCAAAAAAGTCTCCGTCCGTTACGTCAAAATTTACGAATTTCATATGATACCTATTAAAAACACAAGTTTGTTTTTTTTTATTAAAATCAACATTTTTGTCTGTCAGTCTGTTTGAATCGGGTTACTTCTAAACTGGGCCCTTCCTACAAAAAAACAACAACCAAAATTTCCCAAAATCACTGAACTTGTTACAGTTATTTTTACTTTTTGAATCAGAACTTATATCTGAGAAACGCTGGCTCTTAGGGATTATTGGTGTATTATTAATAGATAATTACGTGATATAAAATTCTTACCTGACCTACTCTATGAAAAAACTTACAATTTACCTGAAAATCGCGAAGAATTATTTTTATGACCTCGAATGATTTTTTTATCCAGGTCGGATCGATGATGACTTTTTGATTTCGTTTATAATGTCTTAAAAAATCCTATCAATTTTGATCTGCATGCGAATAAATTTATAATATGTAAGGAAGGAAGAATATAGTTTGAATGTAAAGTAATTAACTGTACAAACAGTACTAAAAATAACAGCTTGTTATATCAAATGCTGTTTGTCTACGAGTAAGAAGAGAAGTCGGGTTAATTTTTAATGTGAATTGTTTATAAAGGCGAGGCACATGGAAAGATAATTTATTGTACATGAAAATAGGCTTTACCATTTTAAATTATGGGCGATATTGGCTTGCGTGGTTTACTGACGGTCGACTACTGGTGTCGTTAATGTTAATGTGACATTATAATTGATTTAAGGAGGTCCTGACCGCCCACTTGGATGGCAAGTTTTGAATGTGTTTTTTTTTTGTGTGATTGACAACAATGCGACTGTTTGACTTTGTATTGTCGCAGGGCTGTCGAAACATTGGTTCATGCAGTAATGCCGGCGCCAGATATAGCTAAAAGCGTTTGTACATTTTAGTCCTTGAAGACTACAAAGTATCTACAAAACTTTGCACAGCTAGCTAACAGTAGATAGCTGACTCTATAAGGAATAATATAATCTGTATTTTTTAGTTATATTTTGCTTTTACCTAAATAACTAGGGTTCCGTACAAAAAATAAAAACCCCCAAAACTTAAGAAAATTACTGATTTTAAGCAGGCGAAGTCGCGGGGTACTGCTAGTTTATAATATATTTACTCAAAAATTCTTTGATGTATATCATAGCTAAGTACTCGTACATAGATATTTACGGCTATCCCTTTTAATAGATTTTTTGTTTATGAATTGCTTATTTTCGTACATGATTTTGTGTCTTCGTAGAATCATTGGTAGAAAGAGTTTGCTCGCATGGTTTTCTAACCATAAAAAAAGATATATTTTATGGTATCGAAGTTGTGATCAAAAGGTTTGTCACATCTGAACAATGGAAGACACCTGTAGCTTTTATGTTTGTTTATTGCTTACTTAAAATTCTATTTGAATATGAAAATAGAGCGGTTTGCCCCAAACAATGATGTCGAAATATTTGGGTAGAGCTCATGGGTGGTTTAGTACTTGGTAAAAAGTCATACTATCTGAAGTTATACTATGAGACGAATTTCTTGAGAAAACCATAGATTTAGGGGGTGGGTGCCGGAATCATTGCCTCGGAAAACTGCGATTTTCTTATATTTTCTAGATTTTTATTGTATTTTAAGCGTAAGAAAGAGCTCTTGAACTTCTGAATATGGAACTGAATGCAAGTGTCCATATGTAGGGCCGGCCCTAACATAGGGCGAACGGAGCGGATGCTCCAGGTGCCGATTCCTAGGGGACGCCTCAGTGTTTATTTTAAATATGTTTTATATTAAAAATATAAACAAGGCAATTTATGCGGGCACCACAATTGGAACTTGCTCCATCCTGAAAGCACTATCCATGAGCATTACTAGTCATTTTCGATCAGACGAGCACCACCTGTCTGTTTGGCTTCCTTTATAAACCTCGGGTCGACACTGTCCACGAGCATTTTTAGTCATTTTCCATCAGACGAGTACCACCCGTCTGTTTGGCTTCCTTTATAAACCTCAGGCCGGCACTGTCCACTAGCATTTGTTAGTCATTTTCCATCAGACAATTACAACTCGTCTGTTTGGCTTCGATTAAAAAAAAAAACTTAATTTTTCGACGTGATAGTTATAGCTGCAAATAGAAAATATTAGCATCGCGAACAAAACGCCCCCCTTACCTACAATAACAGAAAACCATGTCGGAGTTAATGAGATACGATCACGTACGCGCTTAACATACTTTCACTGGGCTTTATGTATACTTAGGCAAGTAAGGCTATTAGTTCTGGAATCTTTTTTAAGTTGCAAAAAAGAATATGACCGGTTTTTGGCC
Source organism: Charaxes varanes (assembly GCA_024363005.1). Lineage (NCBI taxonomy): Eukaryota > Metazoa > Arthropoda > Insecta > Lepidoptera > Nymphalidae > Charaxes > Charaxes varanes. The sequence goes on from JANCMC010021608.1 coordinate 6,335,652, forward strand.
AAAACATTTACAGAAATAAGACTATTACGAAAAAACATATACTTTTATCATTTTCAATTCTTTCTAATTAATGTAAGATTTAGAAATAGAGCTGTTTACGGCAGCATTTGAGCCCATACCTCGGTCAAGTAGCGGTTGCTGCAACTGGGTAATGGGTAAACCATTCTAACACTAGTTTATATTTGATATCCAACCTCCTCCGAGTTTCAGAAGGCACGTAAAACAGGACCCGATTAATTTCACTGTGTGAAATTACTCGTGAGGTTGTAGAGATCGTGGGGGTTCCGAGGATGACTTCAGGTGGCAATCGGTCATCTTAACTCGCCCCACAGACACATCCTCTGCAATCTAAGCGGACCCTGGTACTAGACCGGGATAATACTAGGAAGAGGAAATAGAGCTGTTTACATACAAAATGTTTTCTTTATGGTTTTGTGTCTACTGCAGACGAATCATGGTATGGTTCTGGAAACGCACCCATGTTTATTATTGATATTCTCTTCACAAGCTGAAAATATGTTTTTTCCTTTACTTTAAAAAAGAACAGCAACACATAAAACATCTTAGCTAGAGAGGCAGGAAGCAATGAAAGAAGTTAGATGATATTTAAACGTAGCGTTTGTTCCACGCTCCGATATCACGTAAATCCGTCCACTGCCTATAATTATAGTTTCGGTGTTAGGCGGAGTGTACACGCGACGAAATAAACGCTGCGTAAAAGGACACTGGTAATAGGATGGAGCGAAGTATTGGTCCTCCAGCAACGACATCCTTATGTAGGTTGACGACATAATATCTGTAGTGGGTTGAACCCGGTCCAGATTGGCTTAAGACCGTAAAGAGTGGTACAAGCGGAGAGTGGGCTATACCCAGCTGAGGCAGAAAAAGGGCTGTGGATGATGATGACGATGATGAATAAGATGCTGAAGAATCTGACACCTGCTGAGTTTTATTGACGAATTTCGAGTCTTATAAAGCAATGTCTCTAAAAGAAATAAACTGTCTGATTTGAAACAAAAACGGTAATAAGGCAAAGTTTCGCAGTTAGGCGGAGTGTACATGTGACGAAATAAACGTTGCAGAGAGGCTTAATAATAATAATTAGACGCTAAAATCTTGCTGTTTCTGATGAACATAGAGCGCTAAAGATACATAGATCGATAAAGATATGTCTCTCAGGCAGACATCAGACATCCCAAGTCTTAGGTTATTATTTGCAGTAATTATGTACAAGCCTATTAGAATATATAGTCTTGAACCGCGACCATTTCACACAATTTCGAGCAAAAAACTTCGTCACAGTTTTCTATTTGGCCCAGTGTTATAGGACTCATTAATTGAATACCAAATTATATTTCGTTCCTTTCGTCTCGTCGTCGTTACGTTTTATGACACATTTATTATAATCCCCCCTATTACATGGTGCTCTTACAAAGCATTAATTTTATCTATAATATATAATATGTATAATTTAATATAATATCATGCGCGTTCGGGGTCATACAAGCGCGTTGTACGAGAATACTCCTGCAACACGTTGTCCTAACGCGGACTAAATTCACCGTGTTATAGAGGGGATTACAGTATAACGCGTCGTCTTACATGCTCTTTATGTAGCAGAGGTTCAACACTTGCTTTGTAGGTTTCGGGCATTTCGTTCCGTGTGCGCACACCTTAAAGCGGTGTTTATTCCTGTGCGGTGCTAACGCTCGGTTATGTTACGATTTATGACACGTTTTGTGAGGCGTCGTCTTACTTGTTTTTGTTGGCGACACTCAATGAAAAAGGTCTTTTTTTATAAGGCAAGGGGGCAAACGGGGAGGCGGTTCACCTAAGTGACTACCGACGCCCATGGACAACTGCAACACCAGAGGGCTCGCAGATGCGTTCCCAGCCTTTGAGAAATGAGTATGCTCTTTTCTTGGAGGTCCGTAAGTCCCTTCGGAAATACCAAAGCTGACAACTGATTCCACAGAGAGATTGTGCGAGGCAAAAAGTCTTAAGGCTGATCGCACACTGAATATACCATTATTAACACTATATCTATTTAGATATTAATCTATTTTTTTTACATCGAAAGCTTCTTCGCCGGGTTCACTTGTGTTAAGAAAAAAGTGTGGCTGCTTATTGAAATTTGGCTCTAAAAAGAAACCTTATGACGTAACGTCTTGTCAAACTAACAGCTGTACTTGAGTGTGATTGGAGCGAACGTTAGCAACGACAATGTTTGACAAGAGGTGACGTCATGCGCTCAGATTACTATTCGGTATCACTTGATTTATTTTTTTATTTTAATTGTTTTATATTCACAAAATGTTAAACAATATGACATATTTTAGTAATTACCAGTTGAATTATGTAATATTTAACCCTCTGCCAACTATCCACAACACAAATGTATCAGGATTTCTTATAGTGGAAACTACCTCGTTGCAAATGATTTCGTAACTTGAACTGTCAAAGATTACCAAATATGGTCATTTCCTCTCAAATCTCTACTAATATCGCCTGTACCCCAAAACTACTGCATTTGATATTTTTCAGATATGTACACTCAGCAACACACTTCATATGGCGGATTCGGTGGTGTAGCTTTCGGGTTGCAGCATTACACCGATTTTCTCTCGTATTCATTCGCGGATTAAAGCAGTTTAGTTTTTCATGCGTTTTTTTATTTATTTAAGGACATCTCTCGAATATCACATGGATCTTTATTATAAAAACTAACACACAAACCTGGAGTTGATTTTACGATGGCTTGTCGTATGCATTATTAGTTGATTTTTATTTCTAAGATTTCTAGCACCAAGATCACGTACTCTTTTATATTTGTGTCTATTTATTTGTAGATAAATAAGATTTTCAAAAATATATTGACAATGTACAGTCATTATTTTAAAATCCTTAAATTTGTTTTTTAATGACTCTCTTGGGCTCATGTTGTATATTACATACATACAAGAACTATCCACAGAATAGTAATTCTTTATTCAAATAATAGCCGCTAATCACGAATCGATAAATCCTTGCGATGTCACTATGCAGTTAAAACATTGCGATTTCCCTGTTTATCTAAAAAAAAATCAAGGAAATAAATCATAGTTCTAGAGATAAAATGTTTATAATTTAATTTATATCTAAAGCTGTATTTGTCATATTAGAACAATTGTTAGTTTGTTCGGTTTCATAAGGCAAAGGCAACAGAGCCATGCAGCCCAGAAGGTAAATTATAAAATAGTAGTAAAACGAACGCACTTCTTCTTACTATTTTACGTTCTAGGCTCATTTTTATTACTATTGTTTTTTTTATTTTACCTCTAGGTTATATATATGTATAATTAAATTGTGCCGACATTTTATGAATATTTTTTTTTGGTAGATAAGTTGTGTCTCCTGTTTGAATTTTAAAAACACGACAATAATGAAATTTCATACAACATTGTAGGCGCATTTTAAATTCGAAATTTGAAAAACGCTACGATAATGAAATTTCATACAACTTTGCATGCGTGTTTTTTCTTAAATTTTATTATCCCTAAATGGCAAACTTCGTGTATTCTTGTTTTTATTACATGCATAAAACATGGGGCAAACGAGCAGGCGCTTTACCATAGTTCTACCGACGCTCATTTCCAACAGAAATAGCAAATGGCTAGCAGATGCGTTATAGGCCTTTGAATAATCAGTGAGCACTATTCTGGAAGATCTCTAAGTCGTATCTGTTCGGATTGCAACATTGCAAGCAACTGATTCCACAGAAAAATTATGCGAGACAGGCAATTCCTAGAAAATCTCGCACTGACTATCGGTCTTATTAATCGAGATAAGTGGAATGAAATATGGAGTTTTAATGCGATGTCCTATGTTGAAATTGGGCACTATACCCAAGTTGTGTTTGTGTGTCTGTGTATATAATTTAGTTGCATCTATCTTCTTCTTCTTCTTCATCGTCTTCATAGCCTTATCCCGGTCTAATTACAGAGTCCGCTTCTATTGCAGAGAATGTGGCTATGGGGCGAGGTAAGATGACCAACTGCCGTCCGACATTATCTTCGGAACCACGCGACAACAACACCATCACTAGACGTGACAGCATTGTCGCCACTTCACGCCGATCTCATGTGAGAAAGAGGTACTTGTACCCGGGCGCGCCGACCCAATTCAGCTACAAGCATGGCGCTACCTCTAATTAAGATTCTTGGATAATCATTTATTGCATAAACTGTGGCAATAAATAGGTCTTAACAGTAAAAGTTATCGACAGTTTGCCATTGTAGGCATGTAAAAGATTTTGAGTAAAAAAAATAAAAAAAAATTAATGAATCTATTGCCTCCAAACGGAAAAGAGCTCTTACGTTAACTCAAATTATACTTTCATTTATTCAGTTACTTTTTCATAATTTCAATTTTGTAACAACAGTCAGTAACACTTTTTACGGTTTAAGTTTTATGGTTTTACGGTTTAATAACACTTTTTAGATATTTTACTTATAAATATCTGTGAGGTTCATATTTATAAGATATCAATTCTAACCTTGATTTTAATAATGTTTTCATAGACGTAGAGACTTGAAATTTTCCATGTTGACAGAACATGCTAAAAACTCATTAGGAAAATTATTCTGAACGAAATGGGACAACTACTTTTGAAGTTATTTAACACATACGTTTATAGCGCATCAGATACGGAACCCGGAAGCGCGTCTTGACACGCTTTTGGCCATTTTGATTCTTATTTATTTCCAAATTACCAACATCTTCGACCTAAGTTAACCCACTGTTGGGTATAAATCTGTTTTCCCTAAGGTAATTAAGTCATTTAATAATCAAGTTATTTCTTTAAATAAAAGGATAAATTTTATCAATCATTCCTAGCATAAATAACATGTTATCGTTATTAGGAAACATTGCGAAAGGTTGGTGAAACATTGATTTAGAAAATAAACGAATAAGGGACGCGTAATTTCCCTCACGGATGTATGTATAGATTGAAAAAACCACTGAACACGCGGGCGAACGATAGCGTGCTTGTTTGTTTGTTCGTGTTATCGAGCTGCAATGTAAATTATTAATTTTACATTAATATCCAATATTACATTTCAGACCACAAAATTGCGCGTCATTATTACAATATATATCAGTTGGCAGTAACTCACTGATTTCTGCAAACGTGTTTATGAATAATTAAACTCTAAATTATAACTACCAATAAACTATTACTATTCCAGAATAACCATACAGTTATGTTATAATTTATATGTGATTTTGAACCCTACGTAAAAATGCAATATATATGCCGTTTCAGTAAAGCAAAAAAACCACGAAACGGTTCATCATAACCATCTTAGCCAATAGTCGCTTGCAATTAACTCTTTAGTATTTATCCATCTCCCAATAAAGTTCTGTTATATATAAATCTCTCTCTGAAACTCTGTCAAGGTAACTAACTTTGTCTGTTACATTTTCACGCCTATATCACTCAACCAATTGTGATAAGTTTCGGTATAGAGGTAAATTGGACTTTGAAGAAGGACATAGATTATTTATGCTTTGTACATTTTTGTCCTTGAAGACTACAAAGTTCTACAAAACTTTGTGCAGCTACAACAAGTCCCTGGTCACACTGCATGATCATTGAAATGTTCATTCAAATGAAACTATGTCTGGCTTTGGCATAAAATAATACATTTTTCCCATTACGTAAATATAATAGGCATATACATTTTATCACATACAATTATATAGATAATGGAGGATATCTTTATAGTAATTCACCTGCGCACGATACATATAAGTGGGTACATAAAATTCTTTCTTATCATAATTCAAATTTATTTTGTGTCAAAAATCTTCTTTACAGATTCTTGATTTTTAAAGAATGGCACAGATACTAAGGTTTACAAATAGCTTCTCTTTTAGCTTTAAAGTAGCAGAGATTAATTCTTGGTCTTCTACAAACGTCATCGGTATACTTTAACGTATTTTAATATTTCACTAATTTTATACGAACTAGTGAATAGGTAATAGGTAGTAATCCAACATGGCTTTGGTGGCGGATTCGGTGGTGTAGCTTTCGGGTTGCAGCATTACACCGATTTTTCCTCGTATTCATTCGCGGATTGAAGCAAAGTAGTTGAGTTTCTCATCCATATTACTCTACCAAAGATGCTGTGAACTCTTTTAAAAGAGATATAGTATCGCGTTAAATAGTCTACTCAACATGGCCGGGTGCGCTTTCATCTAAAGTGGGTTAAAAGCGTGTTATATAAGGGTGGGTGCGATACCGGTAATGTATGAAATACCTGTATATTTTAAATACAATGCATTCGTCGTTTTGAAAAGAGCTTTTTGGGTTGAAGTTTTTCCATTATGTACGACAATGTTTGCAAAGATGTGATTGTTACATAACAATTTGGCCAAATAGCTGAATGGTTTAAGGTATGGACTGAAATCCGCAAGGAATCCGGTTCAAACCCCACGGCCGTTGGGGTATTGTCGCACCCACTCCTAATACAAGCTTTTAATTTAAGCTTAGTAGGAGACGCCTGAAATACATTTTTTTGTAGAAATATATAAATACATACATAAAATAAAATAAGTTTGTTGGTGCTCTACAAAATACAGAAACACAATTTTCTATAGTAACGGTATTAGTTTAAAACTGTGACATATAGATAACACACCCAGACTCGAGGCGGGAATCGAACCCACGACCCCCGGAACGGAGGGAAGGCTCACTGCGTCATACGTTCAATTTGTTAATATATAAATCTGAATTTAAATCAGTAAATCTTAATTTATTTAAATTAAATTGTGTTAGGTTAGGGCACGAAAATATCTGAACAAGTCAGGGATAGAAATGAGCCATCCATGCTTCTAACCAATTAAGAACACAAAAAAATATTTTTCTTTCAACTACGCAATAATCTTATCACTAATCACTAAAAAACCGATCACAGAGGACATATTATCTGCTTAGAAACCAAAACCGCGCAGAAATGTTGTACAAAATTTCATTGTTGAACTGATTTCCATTAAACAACATTAGGAGGTTTGGAATTGAGAATTTTCCGTGATTTTACTCGTCTGTAACGTTCTCCACGTCATTACGTAAATTAGAAATATCATGGGTGTTTCTAGTTTGTTTTTGCAATTAGATAACGTTCCTAATTAGCAAAAGATTTACATAAATAATATAAATATTTTCATATAAATACGTGTGAAGAAACTGCAACTCTAACTTGATCCTGACTTAAAGTATACATTTTTATACTACAATAAGGTATAATAACTTCACAGCAAATTGTTGGAAGTTCATTCGTTTTCGTGCAGTTGACCGAAAAAAGGTCTTTTAGAAATGGTGTTAGATAAGAATGTTACGCATAACATGTACGACAAAAATACCTAATAAGTCTATTCTTAAACGACTAAACGCCGCAACCAGAGGGCCTAGCACGAACATTTCCAACCATTGGAGTCAAAGATTCGTCTTCGAAACGAACCGTTCCAGTCAAAGATTCGTCTTCGAAAATATTCGTGCTGGGACCCGCCTTAGTGTCGACGCGGATTGCATCAGCATTGATTAAAAGCGTAACACGATAAAGACTTGCCTCCTGCGGGCTTAGCATGAATATTTTCATCTTAAATAGAACCTTCTAATTCGAACGGTTCGAAATGTGCGTGCTAGGGCCTCAGATTGTCCACAATGGCTAAAATATGCTAGGTCTCGTTGGTTGCAAGTAATCCTAACATATCACCCACAGACAACCAGGTCAATCTGCACAAATAGGATGTAGTATGACTAGTAGTAGGTTGAGGATAAAAGCCACCAAAAGTCACTGGTCTTCTGAGTAAATTATGACCAGAATAGAATTCGACATATATAAATTTCCCTAAATCGTACCCAACATGGTGTGGCACGATATGCACCTTCACTCGCGCGCAACTTTAACTTGCGAACACCCCTATTTGTGGCCAGTTTAAAGCAGACAACCCTTTATTAAAGTAAAGAAGGAATAAACAGCCTTAATTTGACAACTAATTTATTTCAATAACACATGAACAAAGTTATTTAACTGCAATATCTTAGGCTCTTACTGTCTTCTGGCATGGAAAGGAATTTAAATATGTGTTCAAAGTATAGGTGAGATTGGAAAGTGATAGGGGGCAATGGCAGAAGCAAAGATCCCCACTGCTGGGGAATAGACCTCCTTTGTTTCTGGAGGGGAGGGGGGGGGTGGGGGGTGACGATGGTAGTAATGATTCAAAATTTACTCACTTGTTACTGGTGACGGTCCGCATCAGGTTAACGATGTATCTGGGACACACATCTTCGTGCATCACTCGCGCGTGGAACAAAAGACCTTGGCAGAGGCAGTAGAGTATCTCTACTAGCGGCCAGTTCGCGGGTATCGTACCGTTCTGATACAGCCACGAGAAGAGGATCTGTTTAAACACAGAGAAAAACAGATATATTTTTCTTATCTATATAATATAATAGATAATTTGAAGTGTCTGCTTAGAACGTCAAAATTAAATTCTTTTACTACTGTATACGCCTATATACACGATACCTATATAAAATCACTAGTTAAAGCATTTTTGTCCGTCTGCCTGTTTGTTCCGGAGAATCTACGAAACAGCTGAATCTATTTGGAAGGTGCTTCTTCTGGTATACCTCTGGATAGCTGATGTTACGATGAGTCACATAGGCTACTTTCCTTTTAGGAATTTAATTAGGTTTCCGCACATAAAACTAAAAACCCTCGAACAGAATCGTTGGCAGATATATTAAGAATTCTGTCAGTATTCTGATGGTAATGATACAGAATATCTAAGGTGTATGACGAGTAAGCTCGGGCTTTCAGTTAGGTTTTCCATAGAGGAAGGAGCTGCTGCTGCTGTGCATCTTCCTCCGTCATCACTGCGAGCGTACCGTCACAAGCCGTGTTTGCTGACGAAACCCGCCGAGGCGTCGAGACTATACTTGAGTATCAGGTGCATAAACGCATTTTCCAAGTACAAAAAAAAACATGATACTGGGTGTAACCCAAGTAACGGATAATCAAATTTAAATGTTATACTAGCGGTCCCGACAGACGTCTTGCCCGAATTTAGACCAATTTGTTACTTGCCAGTAAACCACGAGTGGTTATGGTCTCTGCCGTAAAACGTGACACTGGCCGATTGTTTTATGAGGTTAATATTTTTTCATGGCGCCTCATTCAAAAAGTCTAGTACGAACGTCACCAATTTAAAGTATTCTGCATGTTTTAGTATTTTTTTTTTTAATAATGTTTCGACGTTTCTTTTAAACATCCATCCAAGGGCACGGGCCTTTAGCCCGTGGAGTATAAAATGACGATTAAAATTAAAAAAAGAACTCCATTCAAACAAAAAAAAAACAGAATTTAAGAAGCGTTCAGCGGTTTTCGAGGTTTAAAGAACTACGATAGATGAGCTTTTAATTTATCAAGTGATAATATATTTCTAAGATGATATTTATTTCATATATCGCCCCAGGTAGGAATGGGGCGAAAACTTGGGTGCGTTTTGTGACTTTCTTACAATGGTTGATATAAAATCGCCCTTAATCTTGAAGATCAGTTAAGCTTTCTGACGAATATCACAAGTCTAAAACTTTTTAGGTCTTTTTAGACCTTATCAGCTAAGCCTGAATGAATATAGTTGTCCAAATCTTCTTGTGTGAAATTATCAACACAAATGTTCGTTTATCTATACTTGCCATACACTTTGAAGTTCGTATTATATAAAAGGTTGGTTCAAGGGGATAAAATACTTAATAATCTACACGGATCATCACTGATGATGGTGTAATAATCAATTTTATTTCTAGTCAGATGACTTTACAGCATGCGCATAACGGCGCAAACAAACACACACGGACGATCAAAGTAAACTACGAGTACTTTGCAGACGAGAAATTGTTCGTGATATAGAATAAAGTAAGAAATACTTTGCCTTTTAATATAATGGCAATATTATAAAAGAGCATATCCGTTTTCATTGCCTTAATACATTTATACAATGGTTAAAACTAGCCAAGGATAGAGAAAAGTGGATATCTCTGGAAGAGGCCTTTACCTGCTAACAAGGGGTTCTTACACAAAGAAAAAAAAATAAAAAAAATGTTAATAAGCAATAATACTTTATAAGTTAATTATATACTAAACTTAAACAGCTTCTAACATTCAGCACAAACACTTGTAAACAGATAACGTGCAAGAAATAAAAGGCTTTATATTTTTATTTTATTATTTGTTTAATACATTTTTTATTTGCTTTAGATTCCGTTTATACCTTTTTACTTTTACCAACTCTTTGGTTTTCATTTATAGAAATTGAAAGAAAATTCTGTCTAATAAAATATTTTTTGTGCGTCTATTTGTCTTATACGTATAAACTAGGCTTCTATAATAAATATATATACTAGGCTTGACTGGCCCGTTGGCGCAGTGGACAGTGACACTGCCTTCCGTTTCGAGGGTCGTGGGTTCGATTCCCGCCTCGAGTTTGGGCGTATTATTATGTATATATTTGTAAAAAAAAAAATTGTGCATAACAGACGTCTGTTACCGATAACACAGGCATTAAGTTGTCTACCTTAAGAACAGACGTCCGTGTGTTTAAAAAAAAAAAACAAATGCATTCGCATTGCAGGCCCCAACATCAGTACATTACAACATGTAGAAGATAATAAAGCGTCAGTAAATTAATATTCTAATGCTTAAAACGTATTCATTAACGTTAGCCCTCAAGTACGTTCTTTATTAGAGAAGCTTTTAAGATTTTACTCTCAGAGCGTATTATAGAGTCAAGCATATGCTTGATTATAATTTATAACAATGTTAGCATTTTTTCTCATGAGGAGGTCGTGGCCTAATCAGAGACCGGCATTTCAGTCGACCGCTAGGCTAAGTATTTCTCCCCTGACAAAGTTTTGCGACAGGACAGACGATACACACATCTATTTCATATGCGTATAACACAGTTGACTACATACGTCGTTAAAGGTTTGTTGCTGATTTTAAAAAAACTCAGATATTTTGGATTCGTTTCAAAGATTCGACAATTTAGGTTTGTATCAGAAATAAAAGAGTGACTGAGCAAATTAATATAAATAGTAATAAAGCTACCTATTTTGTAATTGAAATAAAATTAATATAAAAATTCGGTGTGTCTCTCTTCATCTATTTATAATAGAGATCGCTGTCTGGTCAAAATTCGGTCACAAATCTTTAGACTTACTTACCATAGTATGGTTATTTAACACTATACGCAAAATTTTAATTATTTGTACAACAAAATTGTTATATTTTACAATAATATACATACGGTAGTAATAACTACGCTTTAACTCAATTTTATAGTAAAATGTATACGTGTGTGTGTAAAACGTTTGGCATCGGTGTGCGTGTGGTACCCGGACGCGCCGGCCCACTTCGGTTGCAGACCAAAGGGACTGCAAGCGTGGCAATACCTCTAATTAATAGCTGTATTGAAATACAGATAATTATAATGCTAGCAGATGACTTTGATTGTGCAATTGATAAATTTTTAAACAAGCTCGTTTAATTTCTTATATTATTGCCTAAATGATGGATTAATTGGTTATAGATGGATTAGTGGATTAACAATAAATAAATAAGATAAGGTTGTAAATTCATCTGTCCATATTTGTTTCCTCATTTAATACTTATTTCAATTTAATACTATTTTCCATATTAACTACTAAATTCCTGCTATTTGGTTATATTTCAAAATTAAATTTTTGTTTCAGTGTACACCGATCACTCTCCTTTCCTTAGTCATCAGATGACGTGTCATTGGCGAAATACATTGTAGCGGTTGCTACATAACTAGATGGCAATGATGTCAAGTGGAAAAGGTTACACCAAAGCAAACTAGATGGCGCACCATAAAAATTAAGTACTACTTTGGTGTGGAGACCTTCGGTCATGGGGACCAGAAGCTAGAAAGCTATATAATGAACTGACTGCCGAAATGATTAATTTCACCCATGATCCGAAGGCTGGTTGGTACCTAAGTACTAAGTACTTATCCGCTAGCTTAGGCTAGCGGATAAGTACTAGTAGTAGCGGATAAGCATCCCAATCCACAGAGGAAATGCCGCCAGCCTTCTAGGAACATTGCCGCCTGGCAATGATGATGGTTATTTGTTTCGATATTATATATTTTTATCTATGTTATGTAATGTTTATATTACTTTTTTTTTGTTTAAATTAGTTTAAAAATAACATTCCTTCCATCACTGCTAAAAAAATTATCGATTCTAACTTAGTACTAGAATAAATTATTAATTTGTGAACTGTTATTGTAGGTTTAATGAGCGGCACACTGGGGCGGTGTTTCTTCAAACGTTGCTACAACTTGTTTGGTGAATTAATGGAACCAAACAATTTTACTTTTTTTTATGCAAGATAGGCATGCGCTTGACTGCAATCACACCTGATGTTAAGTGTTGATGACTGATAAAATGTGATGTGCTAAATTGTTTATTTACAGCTGCCTATTAAATAAGCAAGTAAGCTATTTGACATAACCGGAAATAGGTATTTGTCATGACAATTGCACGTTTCGTAATTGTACTAGCAAGCATATAATCATTTTGTTAACTTTACACACAAGATATAGCAATTTTATGTTGGGATTTATGACCCATGTAATATGAAATAATAGGTACAATTAATTATTACTACTTAATTGTTAAAAAGTACTGTTAGCTGTTTAAATTTTAAATAAGTCTTGTTTACATTTCTTGGATTATTTGTGTCATCAATGATTAGAATGGCGTTTGTTTTTTTTTTTTAATTTAAACTGGTCGAGTTTGTTTACTGTTTTGAAGAAAACTAAATAACACAATGACAAATATTTTCGTTTATATTATTCTCTTGTTTCGGAGGCCAAGACTCACTTTGGGTCGTTGCGCCAGAGGAGTAAGTAAGTAAGTAAGTAAGTAAGTATTTTGCTTGTAGATTATTATAAGAAGTTTGAACTATGATAAGTAACAAGGGTAACAAAAATAGTTATTAATAAAAATTGTTCTTTTATTAATACTATTTAGTCTGCCATTTCTGTATGAATTACTGAAAACAAGTTACAACAAAATATCCCAATTTAATCTTTCTTTATTAACGAAGAGTATCCGCAACTTTTTTTTTTTTCAAAAATCGTGATAAATGTATTTATTTTATACTTACCTCCTGATAAATCTCTGGTATAGTCTCGTTTTCGCTAAGCCTAACGAGAGTCCTAGTTACCTACTAGAAATAACTTACGTAAAGGCATGTTGTAAGGAAAGTTTTTGTTAGACGTTATGCGTTCCTGGTACCTTCAAATCAATGTTTAGTTTTTTTTATGCGTTCCTAGTACCTTTAAATTATAAATTGTAATATAACAGTCACTTTTTAATATATTATTGTATACAATAATGTAATCGTCGTTATTGAATGTATAATTATATCCACAAATGTGTTATATAATGACGATTTTATTTCAATTTACATGTTTGTAACGCTCTACTATGAAGTTGGGAATTTGGAGTTACAACAATTTACGTGGGAGGTATCGATATCTGCTCCAAATTGAGTTGTAGGATTTCCGCCTAAATAAACATACGTTGCAAGTTAATAAAAGCTTTTTATATAGAATTAACTTTTTAGTCAATGTTTGTAAACGGACTTAGTATGCAGGGACTGTGAGCAATAAATTTACGTTAAACGATGCCGGCTGTAAGTCTGACGCGGCCCAAGTCGTGGTACTTTTTGTTTGGTACTAACAAGATTAATTACTTTAGTGTCAATTTATAACTAGTCAATCGTTTTTGTTCTATTTAAATTTATTCGACTGGTCCATTGGCGCTGTCGGCAGTGACCCTACGATACTCACTTTAATATTAGTCCATTGAATGATTTTCAATTTAAACAAAAAGTACTTACCTGGTTGAATTCGATGAAATACGATGATACTGAAAAGCTTTTAACTGTAGTAAGATGATATACATTTGCTCACACTATATACGTACATTAAATTTATCTTTTACAAACAAACTCCATAACACATACACACACACACGAATACACTTGCATATACACATACACACACGCACACGCACACGCACACGCTTACACGCGCAATACGACATAATAATAAAATAAAAAATAAAATAAAATATAATCTTTGTAAGCGGCAAATAATTTCCGCAATATCTATAGTTTAGTTTTCATTTTTTCATTTTATTGTATTAGATTAATTTATGGTTTTACGTTTTGAAATAAGTTATATTCTTGGGCATATATATAATTGTAAATAGAGGGGAGGAGACTGGCTACCACAACACAGCTTCGCTAGTGCGGGAGTCGGGGCAATCCTATATAACGAAATAATTTCAACTTTGAAGGTCTGATAAAAAGGGTCTTGACAGACAGACAGACAGACACACGGACAGCGAAGTGATCTTATAAGGGTTCCTTTTTTCTTTTTGAGGTACGGAACCCAAAAAAAGAACTAAGGCGATGGATAATAGAGTCCTGAGGTCCTACCACGAAAATTTCAAGCCGTTCGAAGTCGACGATTCTATTGAATTTAGGATGAAAATGTTCGTGCTAGGTCCGCAGGAGGCAAATTTTTATCGTGTCACGCTTTTAATCAATGCTAATGCGACCTGCGTTGACACCAAGGAGCTTCCGCTGTGGGCCCAGCATGAATATTTGCAAAGTCAACTCTTTGACTCGATGGGTACGAAATGTTCGTGCTAGGGTCTTTGGTGTGGAATCAGCAAAGATATAGTGTTTTCGAAAGTGTATTTTTTAATTAAATATGTACAGACACTATACAGATGGAGTGACGAGGTCGTACCTTAATTAGCGATACAGGTTTACACTTTGGTCCTTACATACAACTACGTGACGATGAGTACAACATTAATTTTTGAGAACATTTATGAAGACAATGACATCGATGCGCGAAAACCATGCATACCCATATATTAAAAAAAAAACCCTTAACTATAGGCGATACAGAATCAGACGTCATGATACAGATATCTATTTATGATTACCAAGATGTAAAGATGGACTTTAATCATTGGCTAAACAGATTTAAAGAAAAGTTTTTTTATTTGCGTACTGAAATACATTTTAGTTCATTTATACACTTCATTCACCCAAATAGATTACATAAGGTAAATTCATAACTTTTTTCATTATCTGCTGGTTCAATTTCCTAATTACTTTTAAGGGCTTTTAAAGTTAAAGGCTTGATATTGTTGGAATAATACTAAAATTAAAGTATATAATCATGTATCACTATTATTTACAATAAATATATTGTAACTAATTATTTGACAATTGAAAATTTTGAGAATGGGGGGGGGGGGGGGGGGGGGGGCAAAGAGCGACTGCTAAAAAAAAGAAACGTTCGATGGACTCTGTGAATTAAGATATGCAAAGGAACGTTGTAAATTCTGAATTCACCAATGATACAGCAGAGCGGAAAAGAAAGACATGTTGTGCCGACCCTTCATAACGTGGGACGTTATGAAGGGTCGGCACGAGGAAGAAAATACTGAGTACATAGCCATATACTCAAATTTTATGCCCCAGTAAATGAAGTTTTCATTCCTAAACTTGCTTAATCACTTTCGCCGAGAGTATAATATGGTTTGGCAATTGCATTTTCGCTTTGAACTTCTTTGAAGTTTATAAGTAACTGTAATGTACTGTCAACTGTAAGAAAATATACCGCAGTGCGTGGGGAACCTAAATGAAGATGATTTGTTTCCACATTCGGTGCATCTGGGTCATATTGATCATCTATCATTTAAGAGATATACCTACTTGCCTTGATTACTAGAAACGTATGTGCAATATAATTTTTCATCGATGCAATACGAGGTCGTTTTTCAATTAATTTCCAGTTTTTATGTGGAGTTAAACTAATTAGAGACTTCCATAATGAAGGAACCTGATATAACGCTAATAGACCTTTTTTACAGGAAAGCTAATAGTGTAATAGCTGAAAGACTTTATTTATTAAAGATCATTTCTATTTTCTTGTTACTTATATAATAACTTTACTTTTAATTAGAGGTAGTGCCATGCTTGTAGCCGAATTGGGCTGGCGCTACTGATCTCATTTGTATATTTTTTTTCAGAGTTAGATAGCCCATTAATCGAGGAAGGCTATAAGCTATATATGTCATCACTTTAAAATTAAATCTATTTTTCGTCTAACTTTACGCGAACGATGTCGCTGGTAATAGCAAGTGGTGTAATAAAACTTTAGCAATAATGAGTATTAAGTCCAGTTCTGACCCATTCGACAGAGTCAAAATAATTATAAACCAAATTATCATACAACTAGCTGTTACCTACTACTTTGTCCGCGTAAACTGGCGAAAGCCCTTAGACATTCTTAATCTAGCCCTATGAAAAAATCTCTTGTTAGAGGATCTCTGCTGACTATAAATAACCTCCTTGCCAAATTTCGTCTTTGTATGTCCCGCGTTTTTGAAAATTTCGTGATAGGTTTTACCTGTCGCTTTTATATATAGATATATAGTACGTGTAAAGAAAAATATATCTAAATATACTTTTTTGAAACGATATTTTATGCTTTTATACATAAAAATTTAGCTGATGTAAAAATCATTATTCTACGCATAAATATATACTTTTTAAAATATTGGTACAGGCGGCCTTCAGAAGGTTTTTGTTTGTTAATCAAAACTTCGGAGTTTTCATTATACAATTAAGCACTTTGCATAATCATTAATTTCCCTTTTCATCATTATCAATCATTTTCGGGAAGTTTTCACGACAGATTTTCTTACTGAAACAAGCTGAAAACGAGTTTTTCTTATGTATATCTTTATACATATCGACACCATCATAAATATAACGACTTTCTGTGTAATTTTTTTATATATTCGGGTATGCATGTATTATGTAAAAACAGAAGCATCATGTAAGCTTGGCATACGTATTAAATTTCTTTACATTAATTAACTAGCGGACCCCGACAGACGCTGTCCTGCCCGACAGTTGGGTTACTTACTTTTTACTACATTCTATTATCCTATAATATTATTCCTTTCTCTTTCCCGTTTCCGTTCCATAATGGTTCGCTATTTTGGTGTTATTGGCTTATACACTAAATATGCTTTTTTGTAGAACTTTTTAAGATAAACACATTCCTCCATACTCAATATACGTGTAAATCCTTCATAGACAATATACAATATGCTCCATAGACAATATATTCCATAGAGTCCTCCATACACAATAGACGTGTAGGTTTTTGTAGCGCACGTCAGAATAGCTCAAAGATGGCTGAATTTTCTGCCACTTTCTCGACAATTGTCGTTATATTTTGGTCAATTCACACAATATCTTAATAATTTATAGCCAATGTATTATTCGGATGTATAAACCATATTATTGTTAAGTTTTAATAAATTTCATTCAGTAATTTTTCCGTAAAAAAACGTCAAACATCCATCTATGTGTAAAAACTTTCGCGTCTATAATATTAACTGGATAATGACGCTTTAATATCCTTTAACGCTCCTATATTTAGAATTAAATAGATACCGAAGCAATATTCTAAAGAATTAATTCATTAAGATGGTCTAAAAGTACATTATTCTTAGAAAGCTATTCTAACTTTATTTACTTAATTAATTACTCTCTCAATTCATTACGTCTAAGGAGAAACACAAAATTCAACAGCAAAACTTTGTAGCAATACATTGAGAAAATGATTCTTTTATTTATTTAAGTGAAAGAGATTTATTTCTTTATATCCTTGGTACACGGTTGCTATGTCCATCACACTAAAGAGAAACATTGAGAGATAGGTTATCCACTTGGCAGTGTCACTTCCAAATTTCTTAAAGATCAGCAACAAACCTGTGAGCCCTCTTGTAGTGCAGCTAAGCTGAATGCATCAAAGATATATTATAGTAGATTGTTACACCGAGCGCAAAGTGAGTCATAAATCTACAAGGGTTGCGAGGCAAATTTACACGTGTGCTTTAATTACTTACTTCAATAAGATGCGTAATATACTTTTCTTTCAAACTGTATCGCTGTTTATTTCCTGTTTTTTACTTTTCTTGCTATATATCAAGTATCGAAGTTTTACAATGGTACAGAATGCGATCCATGTGTTTTCTTCACCAAGTCGGTTTTGTTGAATAAATTTTTATTTTTAGCCAGTATCTTTTTAGGCCAAAGCTTACATTTTGTATGAAACTTAATAGGGGGGCGATAAACCTATCAAATACCAAAATAGAAAACAGTGTATTCATTAAAAACTGTGCAACAATGAGATTTCATACAACATTTCCGCACTGTTTTGATTCAAAGCAGAAAAGCGTCCTTTGTGATTGATTTTGTAGTGATTAATAATACATGACATTACTGTGTACTAGAAAGAATTTTTTTATTGATATATCAAAAAAATTAGTAAATCATGTAATATCATATAGGTGCAACAAAACGCTTATCGCTTATAAATCTGCGTTTAATTTATAAGCGATGAGCGTTTTGTTGTCTTTTGTGCAGTCTTCGATGAATTCTCTCAAGCAATTGAACCATTATAAATACCCCAATCTATCTCCAGTGCGTAATTTGGTTAGAGCCAAATTCCGAGCTCAATACGTTATGTATGACCCAATGTAGCTCTAAGTTGGCTTACATAACTTTATGTACTCGTGATTCAAGTGTGAGGGTATTAAGTAGTGAGCTTAATATTATTACGGTACATGAGCAAAGCCCTGGAATTACAACTGGTCTTGCTGAGATTCGGTGATTTTATATACTGCGCCACTGAATGTTGCGGACTTTATCAGTACACTCAACATTGTATGTTTTATATTTTAGATAAAAAAAATGTAGATTGTTACACCGAGCGCAAAGTACTCGTAAGCAAGTTGTGTAATCTTATTTTCCTTCAACTCCATTGTTGTTTATTTCCATTTTTTTTTAAACCTTTCTTGCTAAATATGAAGTATCAAAGTCCTACAATGGTAAAGAATGCGCGGCATTTGTTTCTTTTTTCTGCTATAATCAGTCGATTTTTATTTTCAGCGAGCATTTTTTTCATACAATGCATACATCTTATACATATAAACTTCATAGGGAGACATTAAACGTCTATTGTAAATTTATATGAAAATAAAAAACAATACATTAATGAAAAACAATGCAACAATATAATTTCATCGAACATTTTCGCACTGTTTTGGGTTGTAAGCAGAAAATACGTTCTTTGTGGTCGGTTTTGTGGTGAATAATGATAAGATTACGGCATTTGAAGGAAAAGATACGCCTAAAACGGGGTGCAATATTTTCTTACCTGCATAAAATTCTATAACAACATAATGGGAGCCAAAAATAAACCTAAACAATTATCATATACTATAAAAATATTAAATTGTAAAGTTAAATTTTACAAGTAGATTCAACACGACCAAGTGGACGAAGGATAAAATTATTTTGATCATGACTTGAGGTTATATAGATTTCTGTTTTCTTTTATAATTATACCTAATACGAGATAGCAAAAGTCACATGTTACAATACATAGTATTACGAGCGCAGTCGCAAGTAACACGTTTGGTGCCGTACATGCAATCACGAATGTAGTCAGTCAGGCACAAGAATCAATATTGATTCCCTAATCTATCGTCAAAGCTCAATTCAAAAGCCAAACACCAAGCTCAAGACGTAATATATGAGCATACGTTGCTCTCCGTTGATTAATTATAAGACAAGGGGCAAACGGGCAGGCGGTTCACCTAAGTGACTACCGACGCCCATGGACAACTGCAACACCAGAGGTATCACATGTATGGGATCCACCGCTTAAAAGTAAAATTATTATCTATACTAATATATAAAACTAAAGAGGTTATTTGTTTGCTGGAACGCGCTAATCTCAGGAACTACTTCACGATTTGAAAAATTCTTTTAGTGCTAGATAGACCATTTATCGAGGAAGTCTATAGGCTATATATCATCACACTAAAATTGAATCTACTTTTTTTTACCTAATTTTACGCGGACGCAGTCGCGGACACAGCTAGTTATTTCATAATGCCAGTAATAAAATCTATGCATAAAACATAACTGTACCAATTTTCATGCATTTCTGTTCATAAATCATCATGTAGAAGTTAGATGAAGATTTCTCAATAGATTCTGAAGGTTCGAGATTATATGAAATTATTCTAATTGTACGTTACATTGCGAGTGATTATATTGTTATGGGCCACTTTAAAGAGAACTCCTAAACCTAAAGCTGGGTTACAAGTCCCAGGCACTGATATGGTTCCTTCCTCTGCAACACGATGGACCCTACGCCCACACGTTAACTCCATGGAATGCTAAAAGAATCGTCTTTCTCCTAAATTATCTTTTTAGCAAAGGATTATTAGCTGTACTAACCTTCCAAATTCTTGTTCTGCCTCTTCAGCCGACAATGCTTTGTACCTTTGTATTGGCTGGAAATTGTACCTGAAAAAAAGTAACAAATATTTCTATAAGTACTCTTTATTATTAGTATATCCAAAAGGTCCTTAAGGGTCATCTATACATACTATATGTACATACATATAAATAAAATTGAAGGGTCTGTTTGTAGCGTCGAAATTAAATTGTTTTACTGATCACATATGACTATATATACCCGATGCATATAGCAAAAACGCAAATTAAAACGTTTTTGTCTGTCTGTCTGTTTGTTCTGGGTAATCTCGGTAGGTTTATTCCACATTATCGGAAAACGCGTTGTAGGATAATTCTCGTACAACGCGCTTGTACGGCCCCGAATGGGCAGAATACAGTAATAAATATTATAGAATAAAAAAAAAAATTCACATAATTTCGTCTGCGAATCATAATCATTTTGGAACTGGAGATAATTATATCTTTTTTGTGGTTTTAATTATTTTTTAAATACCGCAAATAAATTGGGCGACTAGAAACGATCGGAGTTTAGAGGTTTAAAAAACTGAAAGCAAAAATCTTCTCTTTGAACTTGTCTCGGATTTATGACTCCGGACTGCCCACGGGAACAGGAAATTTAATCCTAGAGCCACATCTAACCATGACTGGGTTTATCTAGCATCAACAAAAACGAGGCTGTGACCTTTGCCTTGTTATTCTTCAGCTGCCTATACGTGATTGAATGTGTACATATTTTCAGGTTCACCTGTGGCGGTATAAATCTAAAAGCCTTGTTTGCCTTATTATGCGTAGTAAGGAAATACCAAGTACCTACATCTTATGGAAAAGGTCGGGCAGTCACACCATATATATACTCTGTTCAATTCGTCATGAGATAAAAGGTAAACAAACAATATGCCGACAATAAGTTGCCAAATTTTATAAGAATCACATTCTCTACTATACGAGTAAAGTAGAGAATGTGGACTACAACACTATCATTTCAATCAATAAATTTAATGATTTAGTTAAAATATAGAGTAAAAACTTATAATTTACTTAAAGGTACGGTAATAGAATATTTTATTTATGTCTGTATTATTATGAAACTGCATACCTTTATGAAACAATCAATACATCTAGTTAAATTATACAATTTGTGCTAAATATTCAGTTCTAGATATTTATCGCGTGATTAAACACAATGACAAAAAGGTTGGGAATCACTGGTATGTTTGTTTACCTTTTGTCTCAAGACGTAATGAACAGGGTATAAGATTGAAGATTTCGTGCAAGGCGATCCTTAGAATCCGTCTAGACGGTTTTGTACATTTACTTATTACGACAGATTGCCTGGTAGTCTTAATTCCGCCACTAACCTTTAGTTTTGCATACTATTTGCTTATTTAAAGTTATATACAAAATTCCAATTATTTGTACATACAATGACATTGCAATATTTGATAGTTAATATTTCTACCACTCATTTTTTTAACAACTATTTTTAAAGAGTGGCTAACGAGTTTCTTGCTGATGCTTTTCGTGGCTCGACTATTAAGAATCAGTGGTAGATTTTAAAATATTTGAAGAGTCAAAAGCGCTTGTAAAAGTCTACTTGAATTAAAACATCATTTCAATTTGAATTTTACCGCCGTCACGCGACACAACACATTATCTTATACTAAAATGTATACATGTATGTGTAAATTGTTTGACATAGGTGTGCTTGAGGTTTTATTTTTATAATATGATGTATTAAAAATGCATATTTTTAAAAAATATTAGCATCCGTACACCACATACACATTTTAAATCTAATAATCTGAATATTAATTACACGGAGCTAAGATTCACTCGTGAAGCAAACCTTACACCAAAATTGCGCGGATAGAGGATCATTAAATTTGGCACAACTATGTAAATGATATAGAGGATGGTTTATGAGAAAAAAAAACAACTGTGCATTATTAATACATTAAATAATTAAAATAAGAACTCACACACACCAATGCGAAATGATTTACACACACATGTATACATTTTACTATAAGATTTTGTTAAAACGTTGTCATGACGACCGTATATATTTCAATCCATACTAATATATAAAGCTGAAGACTTTGGTTGTTTGTTTGCTTGAACGCGCTTATCTCAGGAACTACTGGTCCGATTTGAAAAATTCTTTCAGTGTTAGATAGACCATTTATCGAGAAAGTCTATATTATCACGCTAAAATCGAATCAATTTATTTAAATTAATTTTCCGCGTATGAAGTCGCGGGCACAGCTAGTTGTTATTTTAGCTGGGATAACAAAAAGTGCATGGTTCGATTCCCACCTCGAGTCTGGGTGTATTATCCATATGTACGCATTTATAAATTTCTAAAAAAAAATATATTTGTGTATAACATTAAGTTGTCTACCTTAGGAACAGACGTCCGTGTGTCATATAGTCCTGTATATATTTATTTATTTGAAATATCAGATATTCTTGGTTTTTTTTTTAATAATTATTTTAGTACGGGCAAGCCGAGGTTATGAACTCATACGACCGCCACTTAATAATATATAGAGTGTAAAAGACATCGTGCCGCAAACTTTGTGATAAGGCTATATTTAACTTTTCTTTTTTTTTTTTAAAGAATATTAGGAAAATTTTGTAGGTATGTCTACTTTTTCCTTTTTCCCCTCCTACTAAGCTTAAATTAAAAGCTTGTATTAGGAGGGGGCGCGACAATATCCCAACGGCGGTGGGATTTACACCGAATACCTTGCGGATTTCAGTTTATAACTTAATGCCTGTGTTATAGGTAACAGCCGCCTGTTATACACAAATATTTTTTTTTAGAAATATGTAAATACATACACATGAATAATACACCCAGACTCGAGGTGGGAATCGAACCCACGATCCCAGGAGCAGAAGGCAGGGTCACTGCCCACTGCGCCAAAGGGGCCATCCACAATAATATTACGTAAATAATATTGCGTTTTGTTAGTGTCATTAACTTCTGTCATTCATAGCATTTTTTCTTTAAGGTTTTAGAAAAACAATATCTATTGAATTATAACCACAGAAGCATTAGAAGAATTAGATTTTGGCGACATTGGTTCAGGTACAAATTATGACACATGAACACATTGCTGTGATTTTAAACAATCACAATCTTTTTTAAATTATTGTTTTTTTTATGTTAGAAGGGGTCAGGCGAGCAGGCAGCAAGCACCGAAGTGCCTACCGGCGCCCATGGACATCTGCACGACCAGAAGGCCAACAGATGCGCTGCAGGCATTAAGTTGTCTACCTTAGGATCAGACGTCCGTGTGTCATATAGTCCTGTATATATTTATTCCGTTGGGACTCCCAGAGTGATAGAGCATACCACTGCCGTTTGCGTAAGAGACAGGGAAACCAGGCAGGCTGGCGCCATAACACCTTATGTATCGAAGTGTTTTACCCTCTCATGAGAAGTTATCATCTCAGAAAAGATTTATTTGCCACATGAAAACTAACATTTACAATTTGCTCTTCGTCTCCAATAGCGCTGGTATCTATATTATACTGCATAATGAAATTTTGTGTGTTATGTGTAAATGTACGAAATTAAATGTAATGAAAATTTATTTGTTTCAATTCTACAATGTACAAAAGGCTGGCGACCTTCTATTGAGACTTTTATTAAAAGGACTTGCTCCTCCCACAGTACAATTGAAATAAATAGTAATCAGGTTAACTTAACTTTAATTAGAGTAAATACCGATTTAACAAAGCGGTGGGGAACCTAAAAGTCGAAAAAATATAAAAACAATGAGGCAAAAGTTTCATAACGATTTGTAAAGCAAGTAAATGGATTATTTCAACAAAGGGACTTCTTTGTGAGCAACAGCTCAAGTCAAAAATTTTACATAGCGATTTTCGCATGCCCTGACGTTTTCAATCATGACCGTGATTACGACGCGACGATGGAATCTGATTTCCAACAGACAAAACAAACATCGTGCGATCAATCCTCAACAATGTCGTCACGCGTCTTCTGATAAAATTTTCCACGAGGGCTCGTAAAATAAATAGCGAAACTGTTCTTTTTCTAAGGGTTTTCTCTTGTTTATAATGCCTTTAAACTAAAGGAGAGAGTAGACAATTCCGAAGTCTCATTTAAATAAATAGCACTAGAAATATTGAATGTGACATTAATTAAATACGATTTAAAGAGTGGTCAAAATCATTGCTAAAATTATGACACAAAATGTAATAAATATTTAATGTAACCTGAAAATTAGGAACAGATTTGTTCACATAGAACTTCTAACAATACTTTTGTTTATATATAGAGAATTACAGGTTCGTACAGTAAAAAATAAACGCCTGTTTATGTATTGTCTCTGAATTTTATGACTATCTAAAATAATAGTGTAATTAATCAATGAAGTTAAAAGGTTTGTTTAAGTCGATTATATGGTAAAAATAAATATTTTTGATCAACTTAGAATTATTTCAAGGACTCTCTATATCTACTTTTATACGTTTTCTAAAAGCTGTATAATTATTTGTGATTTTATGTTTCTCTATTCTTAAAGATCTCTAGCTATACAGACTATAAAAGATAAAATATTTTGTTTAGTGTAACACTCGAAAGAATATAGCTATTTTTTTTACTTTAAACAGTATAACAGCTTTCCATCGAGCGTACTTGCTACGTAGATTTGTTATTTTTTTTTTGTATCTACGTTTTGACTAATAGAAACATATCTAACATCGGAAGCTTGGTGTGATTTTGAGTGGCGTTAGGTTCGAACTCAGACTGACATGTGCCTATTGAAAAGTACTTAAATTTTTATTATTGTAGCACTTTCGCAATGGCGTTTTTTTTTTATTATGGAACATAAGTTTTGTGTGCCTGCCGCCGGCAAACGCGATTATGTATATTAATGATGACAATTGTATTTTTATATGAATTAAAATGCAATAAATACTAAATTCGTGTTTTATTGAAATACTTAGGCTCAGCTGCAAATTGTTGTGAAAAAGTATTTCACGTGTTGTTTGTAAAAATGGATGATGTCTTAATTCATAAATATATGGACGATGGAGTGTCTAGACATTGGAAACAACGAGGAAAATGTAAAGACATACTCAAATTGTTTTGTGATATCTTTAGAAATTAGTATTTGAGCTAGGCATATTTTGTTTATGATAAATGAATTTCACTTAAAATTAAACACAATTTATTATTTAAATCTTATATATAAAACTTTCGTGTCACAATGTTAGTTACCGTATTCCTCCGAAACTGCTTGACCGATTTTTATGAAATTTTATATGCTTATTCAGTAGGTCTGAGAATCGGTTACTATCTATTTTTTATACTCCTAAGTGATAAGGGTGGCCCACGCGGACGAAGTCGCGGGGTACAGCTAGTATAGATCTAAAAATAAACCATGATCGTAGTTTAGATTAGCTTCACTTAAAGAGTATTTTTGCACTTAAGATAAGTTCGAAAAAACCTTGAATTGAGACTAGAAAGTTGATTCCGCGTTTTTCAATGTTGGAGCCGTCGTATCAGTAAAATGACGAATTTTATTTTTAGAATAAATCCTTCATGAAGAAAAGAAATGTTATAAAAGTAAATTGACGGATGATTTTTTTACAATTTTCGTTATCTGTATTGTAATGTCTCTTTCAAAATTAATTAAAATGTCACGCAAAAACCAATAAATGCAACCAAGATAGCAATGTCTTAAGATGAAATAAAAGATGCAATGCATAAGGAATATAATGTAAAAACTCTGTAAATGAAAAAATACATAAACAAGATTACACTACCCTCCGTATACCCTAAGTTTGCTTTTTGAGATATAAAGCGTTGCATTGCATACAGAATTATATAAATTTTAAGGAGACCATCGAAATAGCGAGTTAATGGAGAACACTAGTAATACGAGCCGACAGTCGCGCTTGCTGGGAAGGTTGCTCGGCAAGCTGCGCGGCGAACATCGTTACTCTAATTTGGACAAGAAATTTTCGTTCACTTCTGCAGGGTAAATCGGTTTTTATTCTCTTTGATATCCTAATTTTCTGGCTATCTATTTTTGTAGTAACCTAATTCTGTAGCTAATCAAATACTGATGCTGACATCTAACTTTAATACTGAGGCTTAGCACTAATCTTAGCCTCACAGACATTTATGCTGAGAGCATTGAATACTAAATGGAACGCTAAGGGCTTTTTTTCTTTCGAGCCTTGCGTAGTCCAAAATTTATTATTTATGTTAAAAAAGGCTATAGTGCTAAAAGAATACACATTCGGAACAAAATAAAGTAAAATCAGTTACCAGCTTCAGAACCGATATGTCCTAGGGAACTTCAAGAAAAGAGCATACTCGTTCCTCAAAGGTAATGCATCTGTGAACCCTCTGGTGTAGCAATTGTTCATGGGTGTCCGTAGTCACTTAGGTGAACCGTCTGCCCGTTTGACCCTTGTTTAAAATACATATATGTTTCAGCATGAGTGAAAGTATAGGATGTGGCAGCAACATTGATGGAGATGATGCCGACGCGGATGGTCAGGCTGGAACATCTAATGCCACAATTGATGATGCTCAGTTTGCAGCTAATATTGATTTAAGGTTAACTAAATCTAAATTTCCCGTAAAAGTTTTCAGTGAATACTCCTCCACTCTTTTCTCCATAAAAGGATGCCACGAGGAGATGTCAAAACATTCGACTTCATAGAGATGGCTTTATTAAAAGGCCAGAGAAATCATAGGGGACAATAGACTTGTTGTATTTGGACAGTTGATTTTCTCTATACAGATTTAAATACTCAAGTAGGTCCCTATATTTCTGTATGCCCCTAGGCCTCTGAATGGACCACATAGACACAGATGCTGCTTTTCAACCTAGCTACAGATGTGAGAACCAGAAATAAGTAGATATTTAATGATGGGGGCACGATGATACCTATCATAAATAATACAAAATACTAATAATAATATAATAATAATATAAATAATACAATAATATAAATAAATAATATAATAATAATATAAATAATACAAGTAAATGCTGTAATTAATTAGGTATCTTAACATTTTTGCTTTACTCAGATATGGCGGACAATACTTAACTCCTGAGCAACTACCGGAATTCTGCACTCAGCTTCATCATTTGGTGGAGGTAGTGAGAAATATTCAATCCTATGCTAAAGTCACTGGCGAGTATCCCAGGTAACTTGTTTTTTTTTTTTAACTCACATAGATTTATAAGTACCGTAATAAATGTCGTGTGCAAGCAAATTGTTAAATGTTTTTTACCAATTCGTTTACTGTAATGCCTCAAAATATAAGGATCAGAGAAGATTTAACTTAGAATTTACCGAAAAGGTCGCCAATCATATAAATTGGCGTTTAGGTATTGTCGTGGGCTAATCTAGGACTTCATAACACCGTGTGCTTTTTGAGGCCAAGATGTAGATAGCAGCAGCACACAAAGTTAGTTGAAATAGTGTATGGCTCTTTGTTACATAGAATATAATAAAAGTATTATGAATGTGGCTATTTTCAGCGAGCTAGAGCGCAGATTGGAGCGTGAAGCGCGAGAAGTGGCAGCGCTCGCGAGCGAAGCCCGAAACGCCCGGGAAGCGGCATCGCGAGCTCGCTTGCAGCGACAAGCTATCCGCGCTCAGCGAGTTCATCTGGTCGCTCACCTTGCGAAATTGAGGGATGCCGGTAATTTTTAGGACACGATCACGGACTGGACATCGGATTAATCACGCCCGTGATTGATTGGATCCGATCTTTCCGACTGTATTAAAAAGGATATCAAGCAGAGTTTAAGTGACTTACTTGCTTTGCGTGCAACATTATCGTCATCTTTAGTTTCAGTCCTTGATAACCCACTGTTGGGCATAGACCTCTCTTTTGCTTCTGCTACTCTACCCTATCCCTTACCAATCTGATCCACCCACCTCCTGCCACTCTCCTCACATCATCTGCCCATCGTACCATGGGACGATCAGGGTTTCTCCAAATCAATCCAAGCCACCACTCAGTTAGGTTCGTAGACCATCTGCCATCTACACATGGCGATGTGTCCTGCCCAACTCGGTTTTAGTTCGAGCATCCTTTATCCGACTTCCTTAACCTTAGTGCGTAGTCAGATTTGGGTATTTAGAACTTGATGCCATTTCAGTCATCTAATGATGAATAATTATTAATTCAATTAATAAAATTTTTAATTGATACACTTTCAATTATAATAGGGCTACCGACGCCCATAGACAACTGCACCACCAGAGGGACCGCAGATGCGTTGCCTTGAAGGTCCCTAAGTCGTATCCGTTTGAAAATACCGGAGCAGGCAACTGATTGTATCCTTAGTGTGAGAACAATTTTTGTTTGTTTGTTGTGTTGCTTTCAAATAAAAAAAATCATCAAAACCGCCTTACCCAATCTGAAAGTTCTGAGGTAACATACATAAAAGAATACAAAAATTCATACAAAAATGAATAAACAAGAAACATACCTTCCTATTTATTATATAAACCTTGCCCTAAAAATAACAAACATGACATAAAAGACACTATCGAATTTGGCGAAGTCGTGCGGAAGTTATGCACGTGCATATATTTTTTTGAAGAAGAAGAAGAAGAAAAACTTTTATTTGGTTTAAAAAACACTGTGGGTAAATGAGTAGGCGGATTAGCTTATTTTAAAGAACTACAGATGCATACCCATAACCTCTAGTTTTCTGCTGAGCAGTGTTTCCCAACGTGGGGCCCACGCCCCACAAGGTGGCAGTTTGATAGTTAAGGGGGGCGGACTTGGTACGACTTTAACAGTTTCGCTTTGGGCTATTTAAATTAAATGCTAGATATCAGTGACAAATTGAACAAAAAAGGCAAATTCTTAAAAAAAATTGCTGTTAGTAATTATTAAGTATAATTAGATTTGACGTTACCAAAATATCAACTCCGTAAAACTTATTATTTATATTACTTAAGAGATGAAAACAATTAATAAAGGTTAAAAATTATGTATGGGGAGTGAAAATTTTAGAAATGTTAAAGTACGGCATGACGTAACTAAGGTTGGGAAACATCGTTAGAGTTTTCACGTTTACATATTTCTGGCGCTTCTACGGGATTACAGTTACAATTTGTGTTATCCCCGCCGTCACTCAACTGTATAAAGTATGGACTGAAATCTGCAAGGTACCTGGTTCAAATCCCACCGCCGTTGGGGAATTGTCTCACCCACTCCTAATACAAGCGTTTTATTTAAGTTTAGTGGGAGGGGAAAAGGGAATATTAGTCATACCTAAAAAGTATTCCTAATATTCTTTATCAAAAAAAAAAAAGTTAATTTACTATGTTAAAGCACAAATCTATGAGGCATGATAGTTCTTAAGTAAAGTGTACCACATAACTACTCAGGTGGTGGAATAGTATTAGAGAAAGTAGACTTCAATTTCATCTAATTTACTTTGTGTAGAACCTAATTTTTTATTAAACTATAGTTGACAACTATTTATAATATAAAATAGCCTATGTTTTTGCTTCAGCTATCTGGTAGTAAAAGTCTCGTCATTATAATTCCTACTTGTGTTCTGTTATACCTGTGATACGTATTTATTAATAATCGGTAATGTAGTTTAAGCCAGCAAACCAAACACCGTTCTGTACATAATTAGTTAACTTTCTCTTAACCTCACGTAGTAGTTACATTTTATGTATTTTTTTCGTCATATATGATCAT
The DNA here is from genome assembly GCA_024363005.1 of Charaxes varanes. Taxonomy (NCBI): domain Eukaryota; kingdom Metazoa; phylum Arthropoda; class Insecta; order Lepidoptera; family Nymphalidae; genus Charaxes; species Charaxes varanes. The sequence goes on from JANCMC010021608.1 coordinate 6,365,898, forward strand.
CAAATGTCAGGTCCTTGAGTAACGTAAGTGTCTCACCAGTCACCCGGTATAACGCTGAAGTGAGTTTGTTTGTTTGCTTAAATGCGCCAATCTCAGGAACTACTGGTCCGATTTGAAAGCTTTTCACGTTACATAGTCCATTTCTCGATGAAAGCTATGGGCTATATCACAACGCTAAAATTTAATCTAACTTTTCAACTTATTTCACTCGGACATAGCCGCGAGACAATAGCTAGTAAAATGTACGGTCTGTAACAGTTTCCAAATTAAGTTGGGACGAATGCGACAGTAATAACTGTAAAGTAATAAGCGTCAATAAATACAAATTTATTGACGCTTCCAAATATATTCTTTACCTTTTTTGGGAGTTTTTAGCATAAAAGTGTCTTTACTCCGTTGCACCTATAACTTTTTGTATACATAACGCGATCTACACTATGTATAATAAAGAAGTATCCAAAAGCGTCGTGTCAAAACTCGCTTTTATAGAAAGAAGGGTTCCGTATTCCCTTCCGCGATAAAGGTACTTGTTAAATAACTTCAAAAGTTGTTGTCCAATTTTGCTATAATTGTTTTCCTAGTGAGTTTTTAGCATGTCCTATTAATATGGAAAAATTCCAAGCCCCTTCACGTAATAGTTTGAAAGCACCACCTAGCGCACGGACGGATGGACATAGTGAAACTATAAGAGCCCCTTGAAGGGCTACGGAACCCTAAAAAGAAAAAATTTAAAATCTGTTTTGGATAGAAATAAGTTATGTGTAATTCGATAAACGACTATCGCTCAACGTTTGAGAAATTCCTAATTTCCCATCCTCATAAGTTGTGTGAGTTTAAATCAGCGTCGGAAGTCAAATGTACCTTTGTGCCGCATTTTCAAGCTTTAAAATGAGCTTTTTATTCCTTACCAAGATCTAATTTAATATTAAAATTGCTCCGCAAAACAGAATTCATTATTAAATCCTTCAAATTTGATATCTACCCTGGAATACCTTTTCTGTTTAACATTCTCATTTTGGATTTTTTGCTTAGGAAATTTGCGGTTTTCTATTTGACGTTAACATCTCTCGCTTTCATATAACGTGTAATTTTTCCAAGTGGAATTGGAAAAAGAATTATAATAACTTTGCGGGAAAAGGCTTTCATTTACGACAAAAGCGAACTAAAAGGAAAATTGTGAATTTATTATACAGTATTGGAATATTATAAATACAGAATATATTTTTATTACATCGTCATAATATTTATATAAGATCTCGAAAAATAAATAAATATAGAAATAAAGCTTGGTACTGGTATGGTAGGGAATATTTTTTTTTTTTTATTGGAACAAATGGTTTTATGGAAAAATATGGTTTGTACCAGTAACCTACGTTCTTTAATTATATTAGTATACTGGTGGTTATATTTATTTGGTTTGTCTCATATATATAATAAAGATCCCCTGTGATATTCGGGATATGTCTATAAATAACTCTTTTAGCTACGCAGTTATGATTAATTACTACATAACCGGACGGAAATGACGCCTTTTCTGCTTAGTATCAAAAGCTGTATACAATTTCATTAATGCACTGTTTTTTTTCATATAAACTGACCACAGAGGTTTAATATCTCCTATTAAGTTTCATATGTATAAGATACAATCTATGCATTGGATCAAAAAGATACTGACTGAGAATAAAAATAAATTAAAAAAAAAAACAAAATACGCGCATTCTATACCACTGTAAAACTTTGATAGTACATATTTAGTAAGAGAAGTTTACAAAATGGAAATATACAGCGATGTACACATAGTTGAAAGTAAAGTTTACACACCTAGCTTAAGTGAGTAATTAATGCACTCGTGTTAATTTATTACTGCATTGATCCATAGGTGTCGGTAAGCACTCAGGTGATTTTTGTTACGCTTTAACGCCTAAACTAATCAACAGATAAGCATAAAATTTTACATACTCGCTGTTAAGGGTACAGAGATGGAGATGGTAGACAATTATACAGGGTGACTGGTGAGACACTTAGAATACTTAAGGAGGGTACTTGGTGCTCGAATTTCGTTATAATTATGTAATAAAAAAGGTACTTCATTTCTGAACAAAATTTCCTTAAAATTTGTTTAAGTTCTTAAGTTCTTAAATGCTCCCAGTACCCAGCGTAAAGAAACTGGTCAGTTATAAAAAGTTTTAATGACGGCTGTCAGTCAGCTATAAGAAATGACATTTATAATTCAATTAATTTCTTGACTATACATATTAAAGAAATAGTAAATAAGTTATGAGTAAAATAGGCGAATAATTTATTTATGCAACTTCTATAGTTTATTGTTGGCGTGAAATATTTTTGTGGCTGTTTATAAGCTTTGAAATTTAGTAAATTGTTATATTTGGTTCTGCTTCTACTATAATCGATTTCTTTGTTAAGTTGTACAAGAGGTTCAAAAATAGACTCAGGTGAATGTACAAGAGCTTTTTTAATTTCCTAAGTGCCATAGAGGATTCCGATTCGGCAAAATTCAATTTTTGAGCGCTTTACACAATATCTGTGCTTTTGAGAACGGATTCTTATTTTTTTTGTAATCAATTGCATTGTTGCGCTTGAAAAGTTTTTAAATATTGAACTTTGGTCAATGAACTTTTTTTTTTATTTGCTAAGTGCTGATGGAGTTTCAATCCGGTCGATTTTGCCGAAAAAGTTGTAAATTGTGTTTAAAAGAATTGTATTTTAATACCGTCTGTCTTTCACGTATACTTAACAGTTACACGATATGGTCACTGAGGGCGAATCAACTTTTTTATTTTTTTTAAATTATACTTAATTTATACTTCGTTTTCTAACGGAATATCATATTACGGCTGGCCCGTTGGCGCAGTGGGCAGTGACCCTGCCTTCTTATCACCCGGTCGCAGCCAGACCAACTTAACTTAGCGATCGACTCAAATGCCGACCACTGATTAGGCCACGACCTCCATAGTATTATTAGTTTCCCTCTTTATATCAATAAGTTAGCTTTTATTAAAGAATAATAAATATGACAGATGAAGCACATTTGATAATTAAACTTTGCTCCACGTAATCAACAAATCAAGTTTCTTTTTTGATAAAAAAAAATAATAAATCATTTTTTTATCGGAATCTTCATTAAAGCAGGTACTTTTTTTTATAAAAAAAAACCGCCTCCAAAATGGGCACAGACAACCATGCTCAACAGCTTACATAACACTACGCCAAAATTTTCGGGATATGGTTTTCTGTTGGAGGCAGGCGCGAATCGAACGTGTATACTTGCTTAAGATCGATGTAGTGCATTCCTACAAAGGTTATGTCTATAAAATTACGACTTTCATACATCGTTTTTTGTAAGTAAGGTATTGGATATAATATTATCAGCAAAATCACACATTTTAGCTAGTCAAAAGTAAATATGTTTGATTGACTTAACTTTGTTTACAGGAACCTCTAGAAAATATTAGCGAAGACTTAAATGTGAACCAAACTTTTAGAAAGGATAACGTAGTAAATATATGGGAATTAGCGTCACAAGTTGACAGAGAAATTTCTGATGACATATGGGATATAGCCGGTAGGTATTTTTTTGAAATTCTTTATTTGTACAAGGGACAAACGAGCAAACAGTTCACATAAGTGCCTACCAACGCCCATGGACATCTGCAGCTGCATCTGAGTTTGTTTTATTATTATTGTTTGAAGTGTTAACTTTTTAGACACGTTGTGCACTTTTCTGAAATGGGGAAAAACATTGATTTCGCGTCATCGTCACTGAACGCTTTCCATGACTATATGTGTTTTCTGTATACGTGTCTACTTTAAAAATGATCCACTGAACGTTTTGAGTTGAATGGTTGGAGGTGTGGGTGACAGTGACATGAAAGTCAATGTAAAGCGTTCGGTGACGATGATGCGAGTTTCACGCTTTTTGTTCACCTATTGACGTCACCGTTACCGACGATTCATTTTCACTGCTGTTGTGATTTCCTGAGTGCCAGTGTTTTTATTTCTATGTAACAGGGGCTAACAGGTTCACCGAGTGACCACAGACGCCCATGGACAATAGCACTACCAGAAAGCTTGCAAATGCTTTTGAGATGTTTTTTTTTCTTTGATTATTGCAAATTTCCTACAAAGGCAAAAACATTTTTACATAAATATATTACATAGACTTTCTTACAAACGCTTGCGATCGTGATATACACATGTTTATAGACCGTTACTTAATATTTGGTGATTAAATTTACGATTTAAAAGCTAAATTTACGAAGGTCCACTTACTTCAAAATAATATTATTATTTAAGAATACACACACATTCATTCACATTCACACATCTTTAACATTCTGCCTCATGCAGGCAGAATTTAATTAAACTTAATTCGACAGTGTAAAGTATAGTTCCCGTCTTGTAAAATGATCGCAGGCGATGTACTTGCGCTGTGCGCGATTTAATTATTTTTTATATAATTATTCTTACATTAAATATTATTTTTTTTATTCTACAATTTATCGGCATAAGCATTTTATCGACAAAAAAATGAGCTTAGTTATAACTAAGTGAGCTTAGTTAATACTTTCGCGTGAGACTATTTTTATGTGCAAACTCACCCCAGGAGTGCTCAGCGGTCATTTTACGTGTCGGGATTTAGATTTATCACTGTCGAATTAAGACCGTCTGACTGAATTATTCCACACTCGAGGAAATTGTGAATTTGTCCATATCTGTAAATAAATAAACTAGTCTAAAGATACATTTTAATACGAATTATTTAATAAAATACTGATTCCTTTTCAGCCAAGTTGCCTCCTGTAATCGAAAGACAGCTCATAGCTACTTCTTCAAGAGAAATGGGGCTTTGGAGACGAATTTACGCCAGCGAACTAACAAATCTAAGTGTTATCTCCGAGAAGCAGTTTATAAGTCATATCATGTATCTAATAAGTAAGTTTTTTTGTAATTTTTAGGGTTCCGTACCTCCATTAGAAAAAAAGGAACCCATATAGGGTCATTTTGTTGTCCGTTTATCTGTCAAGACTCTTTTTTTCCACAAACGCATAGAGGTTATATCGTTGAAATTAATACCAACTTCTGGGGTCTGTGATCTCTTATAAAACTGTGAAAAACACAACTCTCTAAGTTTGATCAATCAAAAAATATGACCATTTATGACACATTTTCCTTACTAGTACATTCGAAAAGGGAATCAAAACGTATAGGGTAGCAACTGGTCTAGAATAATGCAATTTGGGAAAAATTTACATAACAAAAAAAACCATTGGGACTCACCCAAGCTAACCCACTGGATTGGATTGGATACAGTCAAGTAGATCCATTTAGCATGGTTGTGTTACTATCGCTCCAAGCAAAAATTTTTTATCTATTTTATTATTTGTTGCTTCTTAATTTTTTTTTTAAATTACAATCTTCATTTTTATAAGATTTTTACTAACACTTAAAATTAACTGCACAAGCTTGTTATCTGAAAATAAAGCACTATTGAATATTATTAAATAAAAAGAAATCCTGCGTAACACTTAGCAAAGTGTGAATCTTAAAATAAGTTGGTAAAGTATTGCGAGAAAGTATGGAACCCTTAGTGCATGATTTTTTTTTTATATATATAGATGTACAACATATTTCTCAAACAAAATCGCGGGTTGAAGCTAGTTTATGATAATAAGTAAGTATAGTAGTTTTCAATTTTCAGTTGGTGTTGAAACAGCTACGTTTTCCTACAATCCTGATTCCAGCCGTTTCGATATGAAGGAAAATTTAGTTTTAGAGGGAATTTCTAAGGAGCACTTAGCGGGATACGTGGCGCCGTTGCTTCTTGTTGGCACATTTTACAGGCGTCTCTACAATTTCGC
>JANCMC010021608.1:6371876-6441935 GCA_024363005.1 Charaxes varanes
GTAAAAGCTAGCGTTTTACACAACTTAATTGCTGAATACTGCTAGCAAAAAAATCAGAATTCCCACGTATCGAATCATCGACGTTACAGTAATGTAAGTCTTGTAAAATAGAAGAACGAACCATCATTTGACGTTTCCTTTCGAACTTAAAAGTAAGCGAAACTATCCAGAGTGTTCGTGTTTGGCCCTCTGAGCTTGATTGTTATAACTTTTTTACATTGTTGCTAAAATTTAAAATTTTATTTTAATTTTCTAGGCGGCTAGAGAAGTAGTCAGAAGATATCTACTGGAGTTCCGTTTGGTTGCAACACATATGTACGAGCTGTACTTCAACAACAGACGGGAAGGTCGCAGCTGTATGCCGACTTTATTACAAATTTTGTATCAAATGGAGCCACTGGAATATGAAATTGAAACCATTGCGTCTATTTACAAATTGTTCAATCTTGGTAAGCTTAATACTTTTTGGAAGATGAAGAAAAAAATAAAAAAAAAACAATGGCACTGGCCTTCAGCCTGTGGAGTATAGGTTGACAGTAAAAAAAAAAACTTTTTGCATCGCGCTTGCTTATCCCGGTCAAATACCAGGTCCGCTTAAATTGCAGAGGATGTGGCTGTGGGGAGAGTTAAGATGACCGACTGCCTTCTGACGTCATCCCCGGAATCCTCACAATCTCACGACTAATATCATTCAGTGTCCATTAATCGGGACCTACTGGTTTTCGTGCCTAACGAAACACGAAGAATGAGACCCAATGAGAACCAGTGTTATAAATAATGACCCATTTCCCGGCCGCGGCAAAAACCACTTAACCTAGCAATCGACCCAAATGTCGACCACTGATTAGGTCACGACCTCCCCATTCTTGCAATAACATATTTTAAGCAACTCCTCATTAATTTTGTTCGCTTATTATTTATTAGTCATTAATCGGGACCTACTGTTTTTCGTGTCTACCAAAACACGAAGAGGCCCGGTTATTTCATAAACCAGCGTTAGAACGGGTAACCCATCTATCACCCGGCGGCGGTAGGAACTGCTTAACCTAGCGATCAACTCAAATGCCGGCCACTGATTAAGCTACGACCTCCTTGAAAAGGAAATTTTAGATTTTAATGAGTTGATCACTTTCAGATTCACCGCCGATACCACACGGAGCAGAGTTGATGTCGTATCTGTTCAACGAAATATCGCTAGTGACGCACAGAAAGACGGCGCAAACTTTATACAACGCCTTATTTACAATCTGCACTGTTTATTTCAAGTAAATATTTTCATTTATAAAGTTTAATTTATGGTGTCTAAAATGTATTCAACCTTATACCGTTGAGCTATTGAGGCTCTAAACGCTTGTACACATGGATGTTTGGATGTATGTTTGACGCTCTTCCACTGAAAAACTATTGAATGGATTTTAATAAAACTTTACAATAACATACTTTACACAACAGAATAATACGTAGCCTATAAATTATAAAGATATTGTGTGAATTGTCCAAAATATAACAATAAATGTCAAATAAGTAGGAAAAAATTCTGTTATCTGTGAGCTATATTGGCGTGCGCTGCAAAAACCTTTATAGTTACACATATATAGTGTATGAAGGAAATGTTTATCTTAAATAGTTCTACAATAAACCCCTCGACAGCATATATCTAACTTTCATGTTTAAGCCGTTAACGCCAAAATAGTGAACCATTATGGAATAGGAATGAGAAAGTGAAGGGATACACGAACGGGGACGATATGATAGAATAATATAATGTAGTAAATAGCAAGTAACCCAACGTTCGGTCAGGACATTGTCTGCACTTCAGGAATGGAGAAGAAAGAAATAGATAGAGAGAGAGATAGAGAGGGTAGCAGTAGAAGTAGCTTCATAAGAAGTTAGAGTATTTTATAAGGCGCAGGCATTTTTTCCCGGAAATATGTATAGTTGACCAAGAAATTATTTTGCCACGCTAAGGTCGCATGTCGTTTGCACGTCAATTAATCATAAGACTCATTTTTGCTTGTTATGCATTATGTTGATTTGTAACAATAACCTTAGCAAAATTTTCTTTAAGTTGGAACTGTCATTCAAAATAGTGAAGCCCTTTCTTGGTCGACTATACTTAGTGAGAATATTAAAAAATAATTAAAATTTTAATTAATTTCCACAGGTTTTAGTACAGATATCTAAATAAGAAGAGTCAAATCTCGACAGTTCAAACCAATAGTGGACTGAAGTTCTTTTTATTTATGTTACAAGGGGGCAGACGAGCAGGCAGCAGGCACCGAAGTGCCTACCGGCGCCCATGGACATCAAGCGTTATATCACATTGAAAGCTCAAAATGGGCATTTTTGTAAATTACACAAATAGGCATACACAATATTGTAAAACACATCATTATCATGTTTTACCTTAGGCAAAAAGTGAAATTTATATTTACTAAATAAATTAATTAACCAATACCAGTATTAATTAATCCTTATAATTATTTTTAGAATCTAATAGTTAGTGGATAAAAAAGATAATTTGTAATAATATGCGACTTTATGATTTCCCTATAAATTGTTCACTTTTATATTATTCTTTTTTATTCTAAATTCAGACGGGGAGAGCAAAAATAACAAGATTTCTTTCTGTCTCTTATACAAGTTTTTTCATTTATTATAAGAGTACTACTAGTACTGCTGTTTCCCGCGACTTCATCCACGTAAAATTAAACTTGCCCTTGGATATCCTTAATCCGGTCCTATCGAAAATTCCGTTCTTAGGGGATGACGAACTATGTATTTCTACCTATATAAATTAATTCCAATCAAACGCGTGTTAGCCTGAGCTACTGGTTCAATAATGCACGACGTACAGTCGGGTACATCAGTGTGGAAAGGACTTCATATGAAAAAATGTTTATTTGGTCTTTTTGAACTGCAAACTGTTCAAAAAATTACGATATTGAAAGTTGGTAATATAGAATGATTTTTTTTAAGAAAAAAGAACGGTCACTTCGAAAGGCCTAACAGAAGTGAAAACGAATCGTTAGAAGTGTCGGTAACGATGACAAAAAGTGTAAAACTCGCGTCATCGTCACCGAACGCTTGACTTTAACGTCATCGTTACTTATATGTACACAGCATACAAAGCGTTCGGTGACGATGACGCGTAATCAATGGTTTTTGCCAACGTGCCAAAAAAAGTTTTCACTTCAATACTCCTTTTTCGTCAGTGTAGAAGAACCTTTACATGATAATAAATTAGCCAAAACCGTAGTCACACACTTATATAGAAGGGTTCCGTATCTTATACACGTCGTTCCGGAAGGTACGTAAAACAGTGGGTTCCGGTTACTGTCATAGTAATTTTGAGAATGTGGGGGGACGGGGATGACGTCAGATGGCAGTCGCTCATCTTGTCTCTCCCCACAACTGCAATTTCAGCGGACCCTCGCACTAAATCGAGATAGCATGAGTGCTCAGTTGAAGAAGATATTTATAAAATGTTTTTGTATCTTACTTACTTTTCCGCACATAACGCTTTAACATTAGTTTCGACGTTGTACGTGGGAGCACTTAAGACCACCGTGGAACCATGTCTCAGACAGGACAGCATTGTCACTATAGAGCCCAAGGCGTGGAATAGCGGCGCCTATGGAATTGAATGTGCAAATATTAAATATTATAAAAGTATTTCATTTTCAGGGTACCTCCAAAGGAAAACAGAGGCCCTAGCACGAACATTTCAAACCGTTCGATTTCGAAGATGCAACTGTATTTAGGATGAAAATATTCGTGCTAAGTCCACATGAGGTTCCGGGTTCGCTTGGTTAAAATAATTCAAATGCTGATATAATTCGCGAATAAAAGAGGGAAAATCTGCGCAACGTTGTAACCCGTACTAAATTCAAAACACCTAATGTTTATACATAATAATAATGAATAATTACGCTAATATTATGAAAATAAACTCAAACATTTGTGTCTCCGATTTTATAGCCAAGTGAATAGTGTAGAAATATTCTGTTTATTAAATTTTTTTGACTATATTTTATTTTTACACTATAAAATCGGCCAGCGTAATGATTTATAGAAAAATAATAAAGGAGATTGGTTAATTGACAGGCTAGCCAAAATTCAATGCTAACGGCAAACCGTCTGTTCGGAAATATGTTCGATGTTATTAAACTCAGCTATTCGAATTGTCGACATTGAATGTATTTGTTGGAATCCCGTCCTTCGCTGCTCGGTTATTGTGTCTGGAATTTATTACAGTTCTTTTACCGCAATATCCAATTTCTTCTTACCAAATTCAAAAATTAAGTGCCCATAGCTAACAGTATATATGTTCCATGATATATTGATAGTCATAATGTAGGCAATATGCAGCGAAGCGAAGCTTTTGACGCGTCCGGTGCTTCCTGTCCAAGTAAGGAAGTGAACTGCCGACGTGCTTTAAGCTATGGCTGTCAATGTACTTAACTAACTTAATTTATTATATAAAATTTAAAAAAAAAATCAGAACTGAATCAAATTGAAATGGGATGACACGGGAAGTACTTGCTTTCAAATAAAAAAAAGGATCATCACAATCGGTTCACCCAGTCGAAAGTTCTGAGGTAACAAATATAAAAAAAAACAGTCGAATTAAGAACCTCCTCATTTCTTGAAGTCGGTTGAAAAATCACTAATTATTGCAGCTTTGTATTAAGCAATGACAACCTCAAAATGATATTTTTAAAGTACTCAACTACCATTAAAGATCGCCTCAGAGCCTCGATAGCTCACCAAATATAAGGGCGGACTGCTGGAGCCAGATGCTGGCTGGAAACCACCTCACTGCTAGGGGCTGTTGTGAAGTAAGTGTTTTAACCTTTTTAGGGGTGTTCAGTCTGGAGATGACACCTTTAGCGAGCAACCAATCGGCAAATATACTGATCAAGATGCCCGCGATCCAAGCAGTAAGGTAGGGCAGCGCTGACAGGCGAGCGTTCTGAATCAAAGACAATATACATTTTTTTTTAATAATGTAATCATATGACGCGACGTGCCCAATTCGGCTGCAGACCAAAGGAATGCAAGCGTGGCGCTACCTCCAATTATCCTATGGTCAATTACACCGCATTTCCCATACTAGATGTACATTTAGAGCCTCAATAGCTCAACGGTATAAGGTATGACTAAAATCCGCAAAGCTCACGGTTCGAACCCCACCGCAGTTGGGATATTGTCGCACCCACTCCTAATACAAGCTTTTAATTTAAGCTTAGTAGGAGGGTAAAAGGGGAATATTAGACATACCCTTAAATCGTATGATTAGTTGTTTTAATAATTTACAACGCCTTGACATTGTCATTGATTACTTTGTACAAAATTTTCCACAACATCATAGACTGCCCTGACTTATTGGGCTGGTTTTATGTTAACATCCCTCACCGTATCCCGAGATACTCTTCGGAATTTACTTATTTACTTTACATCTTACTTGTTTAAAAGTAATTTAGATAAATACTCGGCCTTAAATCGTATGATTAGTTGTTTTAATAATTTACAACGCCTTGACATTGTCATTTTCCACGACACATTAAAATCCCTAAAATTAACTAAATTATTTTTTTTTCTTTGCCCTATCTTTGATTTTATTCACTTACTAACATTTTTTTTGTTATGTAATATATTAAGTTACTAAGGAGATACTGTATTGTAATGCTGTATATACCTTTAAGTACCGATTGTACTAGATTTAAGTCAATATTGTTTTATATTTGATTTGTTGTTATGTGTACAAATTGCTATTGACATCATTAAATTGCACATTATAAACCACAGAGGTTTGCCTGATATGAAAAAGTTAGGTTGACTACATTTGTCAAAAAATATACAACAATTATTATATTAAATGTCTATACAGGCGCATAAAAAACTATCTACTTGTTAACTATAACATTTTTCAACGCTTACTGATATTCTTTGACGGCGGTTCATCTTTTCAGATTTTGTACATTTCAAAATAATCAATCGGTGATTAAAGAAAACTGTAATAGCCAGCTTGAAAAAAGCATCTTTTAAATATATAATATGAATCTCTTTTTTGTCTCGCTATAGATCAATCGTTGTTCGTGTGTCTCACTAAAACTCGAAAACCGCTTTCCTTCATTTCCATTATTTCAGGGAAATTTTAAAAGAAAACAAAAAAAGAAAAAGTCGAAAGGATACCGTAGCAGTTAGATGTCGGAATGAATTATACGAAGTTGTGGAGCGGCGCGTCTTGAACACTTCGACAAGTTGGATAACATAATAAGAGTTTCAAGAAATTTAAAAATGAAATTTTCTAAAGTATCTATAAGAAATCATTTTTGAATTACTTTAGTCTAACATCGGCCATTTTTCACAGGCAATCAGGAGGCTGCAAGAGCGTAACAACCTAAATGAAGAAGAGGCTAAACAACGGGTTAACGCGCAGCCTTCCAACTTAGAGCAGGTTGCCCACGCCCACCTAGTGCTCAGCGCCCTTTGGAGCTATGAATTCACGGAAGTGCAGGTGGACCGAGCGTGGGCAAATTTGCAGGAGTATTTGCGGCTTAGGAAATGACCGTACATCATATTTCGTTCCTGTAAATTTTCGTATTTGGGCTATCAATATTCCTATTCCAGCGTTTCCCAAATGGTGGGTCGCCACACGGTGTCGGGTTACGGTTAGCAAATTGCCGGGAACCAGAAAACTCAGGCATATCTAATACTTTTAAGGTAAAGTCCGTTTTCTTCGAAAAAAGCTTATGAAAAAAAGTTGTGAAAGGATGGAAACATAATATGACCGCGAATTTACGTACTTCACAGTGTTGTACTTAAAAAAAAGAAAATAATTCATGATTATAAATTTTGGGGGTCACGGAAACGCTGTTTGGGAAACGCTGTCCAAGTCTAACACAAATATTTAGAAGACAAAACCACTCTTTAAAAAAGGACGATTGTAATTAGCAAAGCAGTTTCTCCTACATTGCCAAAAAAAGGTATTGGGATAAAAGTGCGTAGTTTTTACGTTAATGTGGTGGCAAACAAGCATGTGGTCTCATGGTAAATTGATGGTGGCGGCACTCCATTTCTTTATAAGGTTTATACCGTTTCGCCTTTAAGAAGCCAGATGCACAACAAGTGACAATAAAATGATCCAATCATATTTCTATAACAACGTTTCTAAAATAGCGTTAGCGTTAACATTATCCCGGTCTAGTACCAGGGTCCGCTTAAATTGTAGAGGATTTGGTCGTGGGGCGAGATAAGACGACCAACTGCCGCCTGACGTCATCTCCGGAACCCCCAAAATCACTAGACTAATATCACTCAGTGACATTAATCGGGACCCATTGTTTTACGTGCCTCCCGAAACACTGAGGAGGCTGGATATCAGAAAACCAATTTTAGAATGAGTCATCCACCTATATTGCGGTCGCGGTAAGAGCTGCTTAACTTAGCGATCGACTCAAATGCCGACCATTGATTAGGTCACTGCCTCATTGGTCGTCTATTTATAAACCAACTATTTTACATAATTTTCGAAATATCTTTAATATTTCCCCGTGGCGACGAGCTTCAACTTGCAACTATGTATGATGGCAACACTGTTAAGTCATATTCTTGGGTGACCAGAAATGTGCGTCAGATGTAACGAATCCCGGGTTTCTTTAGGATATTGTAATCAATTATATGTGTGATATCAATGCTTTATTACGAATTAAGTATAATTCGTAAATCATGAAAGATAAGTAATATATTGTAATAATCATACTTGTGTTGATGTTTGTTATGTTATCAGATAATATACGTTTAAAAAAAAATAGACTTTCATTCTGTAAGTTAAAAAGTGCTCTATTCTTAATTCTTTTTCATTTTTGTAAGCTTTCAAAATCATGACCGTTCATAAATTATTTATTGATTACCGAAAATTATATCTGTATCATGTGCCCTTACTAAACTCTCATTAGTAATTTGTGGATTACAAAATCACGTGTTATTGAATAAATAATTTTCAATAATCGAAATGACTATGACGATGATGGAGATTTTACCAATATTTTTATGGCTTTATTTCATTTCGTAACTGTTCGTTGCCGCGTTTGTCATTATCTAAAAAATCTAATTAAAGGCGGCATGAAAATTGCTATAAGAATCATTTTTTTCTTTTTACTCATAGAGAATATTAAAGGACGAATGCAACAAATATCTGAAAATCTATTTAATAGCGATGATCTAAAAAACGACATCATTGTGAGTATAATATTGTGATTTACATCCAAACAATTTATTAAAACTGAAGGGTAATCGAATTCAGGTACCTAATATTCATTCATTTCGATAAATAATAATTATTGTTCAGAAATTAAAAAATTTGCTTATTTTTTAAATGTGGTAACATTGTTATTTTTACTAATAAATATTACCTCTTGACTTAAATTTACTAATTTTTATACAGGCCGAAATAGTGAAAAAAAACAGAAATAAAAATGAATGGAATAATATTTTATTTATTGGAAATTTATCGGACAGGCTGTACAACAAATTGAAAGGAATGCATTTGACCTTCTCCACTGCCAACGTAGAAGAAGACGACCTAGAGATTGAAAATGTTGTCCCATATCATTCATATACAATTATCATAAGCTGTTATAATTTCGAAAATTTTGAAAAGGCCATAAAAAAGTCTCCAAGCTTACCTTACTGGCACGCGCGTTCAAATGTCATACTATATTATCACGTTTCGTACGAAAGAGAAATCGTTGCGAAATTATTCTTTATCTTCTGGTATTACAGAGTGACTAATATTATAATCGTCCAATATGACGATGCTAAAAAAATAATGCTAATATCACATTACAATCCGTACGTTAGTGAGAGTTACGTACTTCCTTATTTGTATGGTTGTTGGACAAGAAAAAAAATAGCTATGCCTATAGAAGGTTTCACAGATAGTTTTGTCTGCGTAAACGAGTGCCATAATGTTTCGTTGAACTCGAAGTTACGACCCAATAATCTCGGCACGTGTATCGGATTTGACACACATTTAATATTATATGAACATCCAAAAAGTATAAACAACCTCTCACTGTTTAAAGATGTTGGCAAAAACTTGCACGGATTTACGCTTCGAGCGTTTACGATTGAAGTATTGCCATTTTTGGGGATAAATGAACACAATGGAACCTACACGCTTTACCGTCGAGATGGAATGATTTGGAACACTATGGCAGAACTTTTAAATTTCAAAATTGATTTATCACCAGCAAAGGACATAATGAAAAAAAAGTTTGACTTCGAAGTGAATATTCAACAAGTATTTACGTTTACTCAAAGAAAAGGTGATTTAATTTTGTTCCCCCTTTATCAGTTTGATTTAATCATCGCCGAAATCGATTACACGTTTCCGTTTATGGACAGTGGTGTTTGTTTCTTATCGCAGCGCGCTGCCTTTGAAACTATAGTGTTTAATGCGAAACTAATACAAATGAACTTCGATGTTATACTTGAACTTTTGCTATGTTTCCTTTGCACATGGTTTATTTATTTCCTTTTCAATGTAGAACAACTTAAAAAGTTTAGCTATGATCAAGTTGGTAAAGATCTACTTAACGCTTTTAGAACAGTTTTGTCTATTAGTATTTACAACCCTCCAAGAAAAGAATCTTTTCGTATATTTCTAACTATATCGATTTGGAGTTTCTTTGTTATAAATTTTAACACGCAAGCGGCCATAATTTCTTTATTTTCCGCTCATAAACGACGAAAAGAAGTCGATACTTTTGAGGATATTATCGACATGGGATACCAAATTGAGGGAATGGCATCTCCTGATGTAATCCTTCCAGAAACTGAGGAAAGGTATCGAATCATAACAGCTAGAATGGAAGCTGTACCAGATTCATTTACCTGTGTAAACCGTATGGTGAATGACAGTAAACGATTTTGTATAATAGACTGTGCCGTTGGTCGCTATTTAGTAAGAAATATGTTGGATGATAAAGGAGAACAGTTCCTTCACATAGCTACTACTGCCAGGATACATAGTCATTATTTAAACATGATACTTCACAAACATAGTCCGTTAACGATACATTTCAATAAGTACATAATGAGATTGTTTGAAGGAGGTATCATAAGAAAATGGATGGATTACAGGTTTAAAAATATAAAAGAGGAGGTACCGTTCCAAATTAAAATTAAATGTAACCAATATAATGAAAGACAGAAAAGAATGTTATTTGTAAAATAAAGTTGCAAGTAAAACCAAATACTGCATTGCTCGGTATGAACGTTATTTTGCGGCAATCTAAAATGCAAAGGAAATAAACTTAGCTTTATTCAGTATACTAAAGGCATACTCTTTGCTATTATTCGCATAATTGTGGTTTCGCAGTGTTTGTAACGTTCTCTATATCTTGGCTAAGTAGCATTCGGTAAAAGCAAGCTCGTAGCGTTAGTGCTTTTTTGTTCAATCCATTATCAATTGTAATGTCGATCACAGGATATTTTGTTCTATATAGTATATTTCGTTATACATCTATATTTATACTTCTATACTAATATATAAAGCCGAAGAGTTTATTTGTTTACTTGAGCGCGGTAACCTCAGGAACTACTGGTTAGATTTGAAAAATTCTTTCAGTGTTAGACAGCCTATGATATATCGAGGAAGGCTATAAATATTCTCACTCACATGCTATGTGTTGCTAAGAAATTTATAAGTCATTCTCACTCACATGCTATGTGTTGCTAAGAAATGTATATGTCATTCGCGCACACACTCGCCATGCTCGTTCCGACACCTTCCTGTTGTAGTGGAAGGCGTTCAAGTTAAAAAAAGGCACTCCAGGAATCCTTACAGAAGTGAAAAGGAATCATTTGAGGTGTTGGTAATCGTGACGGTAACTGTGGCGAGTTCAAGGGTTTCCAACGTTCCTAAAGAATTTTTTACTTAAAAAAATATCATATTTAATATTTCAGTATTCAGTTAAGAAGCTATTGAACCATCCGTCAATAGATAGCGCTATTGTCATAGTCAATATTAACTTGTCTTTATTTATTTACACTATATTTAATACGAAAAAAAACAAATATAATTGGCGCCCTACGTCACAGGAAGGAATTCAAGTGGAGATGGGCTGGTCATATGTGAGGTGGGTGAGGAGGCCTTCACCTTCAGAAGTATATAATATAAAAATCATAGACTGACTTTTTTATAAATCTTTTAAGATACAAAGTTCCGTGCTATATTATGCTGATCTGCCTCGTAAAGTTTAGCCAGCGTTCACAATATAAGCGCAGAATAATACTTTTTTTTACAACTTCCCGTTACAAATCATTGAAATT
Organism: Charaxes varanes; assembly: GCA_024363005.1. Lineage (NCBI taxonomy): Eukaryota > Metazoa > Arthropoda > Insecta > Lepidoptera > Nymphalidae > Charaxes > Charaxes varanes. The sequence continues at coordinate 6,383,220 of JANCMC010021608.1, forward strand.
TTCGGCCTTTATCATCTATAATATATATACGTATTATATATATAGACTCTCTCCTTCAATCACTCATTTTATAGGTGAAAACTGCATTCAAAATGTTGCGTAGTTTAAAAGATCTATGCTTAGCAGGGCGAGAAGAGACTTCATTTTATACTACGTAATGATTAAGGATATACCATTATTATTTATTTAATAAAAAATAATCGTTATTTAGTCAAATTCCTTTTTTTTAAATTTCACATATTTTATTAAGAATTTTTTTTTAAGTCAACGCGTACATCGACCGTAAACTCGCGGGGTGATAGAAACTCGTCCAAGCTAAAGTGCTCTTAGAGGAAAATCGGTGCAATGCTGCAACCCGAAAGCTACACCACCGAATCCGCCACTAAAGCACAGCACTACGCTTCGTCAATAGATAGACTCTACAAAGCTTATTCGTAAAGTGATTAGTAAAAAACTCAGCAAACAATTTATACCTCGGGCCATCTTGTAGTAAAGTGGCATGTGTGTGTAAATCGTTTGGCAGTGTTGTGCGTGTGGTTTTATTTTAATAATATCGTAACTAATGTTGCATATTTTATAAAAATATTAGCATTCGCACATCCTCCTGCATATAAACTATAATTGTGACAAATTTCATACTCCTCCGTCTTATATACAAAGTTGAAACGAGAACATTGCACGATAGAAAAGCGTCGCGTTTTTAAAGCGCTTTCGTGTGAACAGAATTTGGGAGTTCATATGTTCTATTTAAACGCTTTTTTAACGCGCGTTAATAAAGCTCTCGTGCGTATGAGGAGAGCTTAACGGACGGGCGATCAAGCGCAGATACTAAAGTATTTGCCACAATATTTAATACTGAAGATTTCCTACTTAATTCTTCAACATATAATAACTTTTTAACATCATGACAACTACTTTTCGAAATATATTTGTCTTATGCCGGAGCTAGATATAGCTTCATTTGAAGGATCATTTCAATGATCATGAGGTGTGGCCGGGGACTTTGTGTAACTGTAGAAAGTTGTGTAGTACTTTGTGGGCTTCAAGTACTAAAAATGTACAAACACTTTGAGCTATGTCTGGCTCCGGTATTATTTTTATCGATAACTGCACTACCGGAGTGCGCGCAGACACATTGCCAATCTTTGAAAAAGTCGTATGCTCTTTTCTTAAGTAAAGTCAAGCGATTTTTCGTCCCGCGCCGCTTTTAATTCGGTACTTTTATGTTATTACCTCAACCGTGGCCGAATCGTCTCTTCCACGTCATTTAATGCCCAAGAAATTGCATGCAGCTTTATGTGAATAGTGCATTGAGGGATTTCCCGGTGGCCTAAGTCCCTCGTTAAAGACCGGAAACGCATCTGTGAGCCTTCTGATGGTGCAGGTGGCATTGGCGCCCTCTCTCTGGCTCGTACTGTCCACGTTTCTGCCCCGTAGAGAACGATGGGAAAGACTTAAGGCTCGTCTCACTAGACGAGATTTTGTGTTAAAGCCTACTCCGCAGTTTTCCAGATATTTGGAGACGCGTAACTGCATCTTTTCCGCGGGGTAAAAAATATAAGTGGCGCTAATCTAAGTCAATCAAGAATTTAGTAAAACGTACCCTGAAACGTAAAATTTTTAAGGCGCGTTGTGAATTTTTGAGATTGGAAAAAAACATTGAACTCTCCACACTCTTACCGTTATCGCTGCATGTTTCAGTTTTTCTGTCACTTCTGTCGGAAAACACTTTTGTTGATTTTCCTTGTTTTTTTTTTTTAATAAAATATTTTATATCTTGAGTAATTTTACGTGGTGGAGTTTGTATTACATTTATCTTTGGAGTTTGAGATTTACGCAATTACGGAATACTTAATAAAAGTTACCCTAATCGCAGCATCCAATACACACACGCACGCACGCACACACACACACACACACACAAGGGAGAATATAAAATAGTTAGTTTTATTTTTAGACAGACAATACTTAAACATGTAACAACAATTAAATTAACATACATTTTTCGTACAAATTATAACAGAGACGAAAACAGTAATATTCGGACGGGAATTAAAAAGTAAAATAAAATTCGTTTATTTCAGATTTTTATCCATATGACTGTTAATATATTATTACTATGTTAGTACAGATTTCACAAAAACAAGAACATTCTTATGTTCTATGTTAATACAAAATTCTTATTTACTGTGTTAGTATATATAAAACATTAAATATAACTTCTTGGCTAATGTATATCAAGCGATCTGCCTCCAAAAGTTCCTTTAAAAGACACTTAAGAGAATTGATTTTTTGGAGAGACATATTCCCACCGTAAAATTTTGATTAAGCCACATTTCATTTTCGACGAATATTTTGGATCAGAAATTGCTTCACTTTCGTCTTAGACGGTTTAAATAACATCTCAAATTTGTGGTAATTTAAACTCAGATCATCAGCTGATAGCCGCAATTATTCTGTTTAGCGCGATGCGAGCGCAATTAGTTTCGTACGAACGTGCGATCAAATATATTGATGTCTAAGAAATGTCCTAACTTACCGGGATTTGGATTTGGCCGGAGCCACACATAGCTTCATTTGTATGATCATTTCAATGATCAGGTAGTGTGGCCGGGGAACTTGTGTAGCTGCGCAAAGTTTTGTAGGACTTTGTAGTCTACAAGGACAAAAAAGTACAAACACTTTGAGATATGCGTGACTCTGACATTAGACATTAATATGTTTATGTTTGATCGAACATTCGTTCGCTCGCATCGCGCATTAGTCTTTTTGGATCAGTGTTTTTGAACCACTACGACTGAGACACCAGAGTTTGTTTGTTTGCTTGAACGCGCTTATCTCAGGAACTATTGGTCCGATTTGAAAAATTTTTTCAGATTTAGACAGCCCGTTTATCGAGGAAGGCTATATAGGCTATATATCATCACGCTATAATTAGACATTTCTTTTTAAACGAAAATCTTCGGCGGACAAAGTCGCAGGCACAGCCAGTATATTTATATATACAATACCTATAACAAACACACAAGTTAAAATATTTCTGTCTGTATGTCTGTTTGTTCAGAGTTATCTCCGAAACGGATGGCCGATTTCCACATAACTTTCACAGGTAGATAGCTGATATATAAGAGATAGCATAGGCTACTTCAGTTTTAGAAAAACAATTAGGGTTCCGCACAAAAACATTAAAAACTACCAAAATTTAACAAAATTACACTCAAATAACTGATAGAATCAGGCGCTACTTTGCGGAAATCCATGACATGCATGAGAAACTAAACTACTTTGCTTTAATCCGCGAATTAGATGACTAGCTGTGCTCGCGACTTCATCCGCGTAAAATTGTCCATGGAAAAAAAACAGATTCAATTTTAGTGTGATGATAGATAGCCAATAGCCTTCCTCGATATAGGCTATCTAATGCTGAAAGAATTTTTTATATCGGACCTTATTTCCTGAGATTAGCGCATTCAAACCAACAACCTCTTCAGTTTTATATATTAGTATAGAAACGTTATTTATATATGAAACGTGTTCATTTAAATAACTTACCCTCCTGGTAGGAGTAGGTGCTGGAACATTAGGACCTGCTTGGTGTCCTCTCAGGTCCGCCCTCTGCCTGGCTGGGGTCATGGCTCCACGCAGCAGTGAGCGAGGCGTGGCTAGTGAACTTGGTGTGCCATAGTTTAGCGGTGAGCTCATATCTATGTCTGTACCTGTAGAAACACAACACACAATCAATAATAAAACACAAATCACACTTATATGTTGCTTGTTCCTTTATCTGTAGATTTTTTTTTTTACATATACCAAGCAAACGGGCCGACGGTTCATCTCAGTGACGACCAACGCGCATTGATAACTGCGAGTCAAGACGGCTCACAGATGCGTTGCCGGCCTTAAGTATGAGAGATTTTTATTGTTTAAACTGATATTGCAATTTTTTTTTCTAAATCAAATCTTCGATTTCTCAAATTTAAAACGAAACCCATGACAAAAACACAAATTAAAACAGATTTGTCGTATGGACCGATTTCGACGGGACTTTTACTGGCAAACAGCGGAATGTTAAAGGCTACTTTAATATTATTAAAATAATTAAAGTTTCGCAAAAATAATAAAACCCCCAAAATTGAACAAAATCAAGCCGTGTGAACGAAGTCGCAGGTTACAGCTAGTTACATATAAAAACACGCATATTCAAACATTATAATTGTAGGTGAAAATAAATTACCCAATATTGTTTGTGTTCAATTATTCCATAAGTTTTTAAGAATTTTTAAAACCACAAGTATATAAGAAGTAACTGCAATATTTAACTTATGTTTCGTTAACAATGAAAGAATTATACTCAATAAACATTTGAAAAGGTAACGCTCATGATGTCGCAAGGTTTCGTGGTATTAAACAAAATACTATAATGTAGTAATAAACTTGTGTAAATGCTGATTCAATATCGCAGTTGGTCATTGAATAAAACAGTTTGCTGAGGAGACAATTTTTTGTACAATATTGTTATGCATAATTGCAACTTTAAGTAATCAGTTCTGTTTCACCACAGTTCAATGAACGCAGAAGTTTTCTGTGAAACAATTTTAACATTGCATATAAATGTTCTTGAAATAAATTACTATTACATATATTTTTGTTTTTTTTTTTTATGTAATATTACCAGGGGGGCAAACGGACAGATGGTTCATCTTAGTGTCACCATCACTACCAGGAGTGTCGCAGATGCTTTACCGGGCTCTTAAAGACGAATTTAGGCCACCAGGAACTGACACAAACAGAACGAAACGCGACAGCAATATCTTCAATTAACGTGACAGCATTGCCACCACTTCCTGCCGATGTTATGACGGACGCGCCGGCCCAATTCGGCTACAGACCATAAGCACTGCATTCTTGCAAAATTGTGTGTACATAAGTTGTTAAAAACTCTTTTATGTCCACTATAAATTTGCAAAAGAACTAATTTCTTATAACTAATTACAATTTAACTTAAAACAATTGAATCCAATATCACATCTATGTAAGGTGAAATGGAGGTAGATCAAAAATCTATATATGTAAAAGTGAAAGGTAACATACCGCAAAATCTAGAAAAGCGTGGGACATACAAAGATGAAATCAAGGAACTGGTTTTTCGATAGAGTCAGGTTAATAAATCTAAGGAGTCTTGCAAGTTTACACAGACAAAGTTGTTGGAATCAGCTATTATAATATACTTTTCATCAGAAAAAGCAAAACACCTTGCAAGTTTATGTTTTGTAAGGGTTATCAGAAAAATGTGTATATTTTGGAATAAATGTCAAAAAAACAGGAGTGTTTCGATTTTTCTGATGAAAAGTACATATAACTTGAGGTGTAAAAATTCACTAAGATGATCCACCTGTATGTTTGTCCTTTGTTATATTTTTACATAGTATAAAACTCGCTTCCCATTATTGTACGCTTAGATCTTTTAAAATGCAGAATACATTTGAATGCAGTTTTTATTAATAAACAGAGTGGTTTAAGACGAACCTTTATACAGCACTGTTGGTCATTGTATAAAACATTTTGTTGAGGGAACAATATTGTCATTGTAGCTGTGTGAAGGAGGAGTTAGTTGCTAGTATATAGTAGTAAGTATTTGTTAACAAAATTTAAACTATACCAAGTGGGCTGGATGGCAGAGCTCTGGCTGGTGATGTCCCAGGACCCTGTCGACTTGGTGTGTGTCGAGGTGTTCGAGGAGCCTGTCGTGGGGTACCCGGAGTTCCATCTAATAAATAAAGAGATCCACAAAAAATTAAGGTTTGGTCCTAAGATCAAATTCACACAAACTCATTTTAGAATGAGTCGCCTGAATTTGAGGATTGTGCTACTGTGGGAGGGTGTGTCTTGATACCCCCAAATCATTTTTAGCTGTCAGAACATCTATACATTTTAAATAAATTTTTGAAATTTGTATGAAAAATGTGTAAATACGTGAAATTGAATATAATGCTAGGTATTTTTGGTTAAATTTTAATTACTTTTAATTAGTTTCACATACTAATACAACCACACTAATTAGTAGTAATTAGTGTGGTTGTATTAGTACGAAAAATCAGCAAATGAAATGATTTTGACTTTTGGGTCATGATATTTCCTGAATATAGTATGTGTTTGAGTTTACAATAAAATCACTGCTTACACACAAGCATGTGTTACAATTAATTAGTGGAGGGGTGTGCATTTTTAGACTGTAGGCACTAAAACTATTTAATTCTAAGTAAATTAAGTAATGTTTAATAGTTTCCACTTTACATTTTAAGCATTTTTCTTGTATTTATTTTTTATTTGTTTAGGAAAAACGAGGTGATAGAGAAGTTGAAAATTTGTTTGCCATTCTTGAAAATCTAACAGACATCAAAGATACACAAGTAGAAAGAATTGTTAAGAGTTCAAGTGCAGCATTACCAGTTTTGGGAGAAAAATTAGATCAAGCTTTAAAACTTTCTAAAGAAATTGAAAAAGAATTTCTTGAACTGGAAAAGGTATTGATTGTTATACATTTGATTGTGACATTTTTAATGTAGAGATTAATATTTGTTCTTTGTTTCTATGAGGTCAAATTACATGTACTTTACGATTCTTTTACTCCCATCCTTATTACATATTATAATATACCCTATGTGATACCCTATTCCATCTTCTGCAGGCTGGTGTCCACACTTATTCACAGATTGGCGACCATTGTGTGTAAATGTGTGACCGGTCTGTTATTCTGTATAGCCAAACAGGCAGACCAGAAATTCAGAACCCAATAGGGATTTTTGTGATTGTACTATTAATTTAAGCATTTCATGTTCTGTTGTTTTTAGAATTATAAAGAAAAAGCAGAAGAGAGGCGTGTCCAAAGGCAGAAGGAGTGGGATCAGTTCATTGATGATATGAACTTCAGATGTCAAAGAATAGATAACACATTTGAAGAAAAAGAAGAAGAATTGAGAGATTTATATGCAGATCTTAACCACAAGTTGAATATAACCAACAATTAAAAATGGATCTTAAAGGTTCTCTTATTGATGCTAATCTAAGAATTTATCCAAGTAGCAAATTAACTGATTTTTTGAAAGCAATACCCACATCATATGACTTACCTCATAACATTACTCAGATAATAAAAAATAGTCCAGTTGATAAATTTCAAAGTTACAAGATAGAATATATAAAACCGGTTTAAATAACTTCAAAAGTTGTTGTCTGATTTCGTTCAAAATAATTTTCCTAATGAGTTTTTAGCATGTTCTATCAACGTGGAAAATTTCAAGTCTCTGCGTCTAATAGTTTGGAAATGCTAAGAGATGGGCCACTTTAAGGGCAGGCAGACAGACAGCAACCTAAAAATCATTTAACCATCACAAATATAATACATTAAAACATTATTTCTATGTAATTAATTTACGTTATCACACTTTCTTTAATCAAAGGCTTAGAAATGGAAGATTTATTATTTATCATTTATAAACATTTCGTGAAGGACGTTTTATTTGTTTATTGTATGTTTTTGAAGTAAAACTTCTTTTCGCACTCCTGACTTGGGAGTAAGCTGGCGAACGCGAGTAGAGAGCGTAACGGAACTGTATCACCGGGGGAGTAAGCCAACGGAAGTCGAGACAGAGATATAAGATAGCTTAATCAACTGTTCAGTCATATGGCTAGCCTCTTTACTCTCCTGAATTAGGTTACCGTTATAGACCAAGAGACAACAGTATATAATAAGATAAAAACTAATTATTTGTATAATATAAATGCCCTCAAGAATACGCGAATTCGTTTATTATTAAAGGATTGGTGCCAATAACTTTCCGTTGCAATCTAGTATTTCCATTACAGGATATTTGTAGAAGTTTCTTTTCTATAGGTAGAAAACGGGCAGGTGGTTCATCTAAGTGAGTTACGACGCCCATGAACATCTGCAGATGCGTTGCCAGCCTTTAAAAAGGGGTTTGGGCCACCGGAAACTGTCACAAATCGTATAAAACGTGACAAAAGTACCATCACTTGACGTGATAGTATTGACGCCACTTCTCGTCAATCTTATGTGAGAAATAGGTCCTTATACCCGGACGCGAAGGCCCAATTCGGCTGCAAACCAAAAGGAGTGCGAGCGTGTCGCTACCTCTAGGCTTATAATCGGTAACAAAAGAGCCACAGAGATGTTTTGTGCACTTCGTTCGCGTAAAATTAGTTGAACAATTTTAGCTTGATGATATATAGACTATAGCCTTCCTCGATAAATGGGCTATCTAAAACTGAAAGAAATTTTCAAATCGGGCCATTAGATCCTGAGATAGGTGCGTTCAAAGAAACAACAAACAAACTCTTCAGCTTTATACATTAATATATATACATATATAACATAGCCTATTATGGCACTAGAATTACACAATTACGCACATAAAAAAATCTGTTGCAATTTTAAACAATATTACCTAATTTTAAACGGGCGAAATCGCAGGTTTAAAACTCTTAATTTACAGATTTCAGCGTAAGCCATCAATCACCCTAAAAGCAAATTAACCAGAACAAGATGTCAGGGCTTGGTCAGATAAAACAATAGCAAAACACAGCCATTGTTCCATGTCGTGTCTTTTATTATTATGACTCAGCTGATTACTACTCTTTCAGTCTTATGATTTTTTTTTATGTTACAAGGGGGCAGACAAGTACGTAACACGCGGGTCGTTGTCTTGTGTGACGGAACGAGCCGTGGCCAACTGTCAAATAAAAAAAAAGTTTTTTTTTTAGGCGGGAATAGTTAAACGTCAGATGAGTTGGAGCGGAATTAAAAAAAATATAAAACTGTATTCGATTCCTCGAATAAAACTTGTTTTTGGATATTTTAAGTTTTACTTCTTGAAACTTGTTTTGGGCGTCAACATTTTGTTGACGACTGCTTCCCAATGATTTTATTTGGGACATTAAATGTAGCCTTATCACAAAGTTTGCGGTACGATGTCTTTTACATCCTGTATAGTCGTAATACGTATATAGTCTGTCCTATATAGTAATGTATTCTTCTCCAAACCTCAACTTCCTGATTTAATATTACTTATTTATTTCTGTATGCTTTTGTTTTTCATTACAAATAGCCGTGTCCTACCAACTGAGTCGTCACAGGGCGTCAGCTGAGAATCAGCGCAGCATGTCCGATAATAATCGATACTACGAGACTGATGTGCACTTTTGTACGAAATACTCTTCACAAATAACGTAATTGGTTCTGAGAAAGCAAATAAATCTTATCCCAGCTACATGGACACGAAGACACTTATCTAAGAATACTTCACATCTTTTTTCTTTTCTTTTATTTGGTTTGTTTTTGTCATTTTGCAAAACACAGCAAGGACGAAACCAATCCATGCCTAGTAAATATTAATTGAAATGTTGATTTTATGGACTCCCTACGCATATTTCCGCCGGAATTGACTAAATTTACAAAATTCAATAATTATATCTTTTATAAATACAATTATAAGAAATAATTATTTGTAAAGCCTCTTAACAATAAGTAAATGTTCATATATTTTTGGTAATTAAATAAAATTATATGATAACCAAAATAACTAGAAAACATCCCAGTAGACCGGCGCGCAGGGTCACCCTACATACACGCATAACTCACCGCACACCATCCAATTTATAAACACAGCAATGACCACAAATCTTTAGCTATATATGTGTAACAAATGCTTATTTAAAAGTAAATTGCATCTACTTTTAAATTTCAATTAATATACAAGAGGTTAAACGTGTGTAATTGTATCTGGATTAATAAAGTCAGACATTTCACAGAGTAGGTCATAGAAAATAGAGTACCTATCTTTAGTCTAGTCTATAAGTGCCTTTTAGGTGGAAACTTTTTCATCTTCTCCTAAAAATATGGTTAAAGTATCATTCGATTAGGAATCACGTGAAGATAGTTTTTGAAAAAATTGCAAATGCGCTCGTAAAAATTACTAAAGCTATAAACAATAACTAAAACGAAAAAGGACTTTGGTTTTTTGCTTATACCTTATAAATTATTCAAGCTAATTCATATCTGAAAACAGGTTTTATATAAATTATTATGCGCAAAATATTCTTATAAAGTACTTACTGTACACAATTGTCATTTTCTGTTTGAGCATCAAAATTTTATTTAAAATTCGAAACAAAAAGGGTTTTTTTTTGACACACGGAAGTCTGTTCCTAAGGTAGACAACTGAATGCCTGTGTTATAGGTAACAGACGCCCTTTATACACAATTATATATATATATTTTTTGTAGAAATATATAAATACAACTAGCAAACACGGCATACCTTGTCCTGTCCGAACGTAAAAATCGATAAAAAGATTCAATTGCAGTCATAAATTCCTCTTATACATGTCTATAAACTGTCCACTATTCGTATTTATTCACTATTATTACATTCATTTCATTAAAGTTAATAATATTAAGACATTTTTCTTTCATTTACATCGTAATCATTTTACAGTGTGTAAAAGACATTGTAACGAATACGTATCCCGTGGGTTCAGTACATGATTATAGACTCCCCAGTGGTGAAATTTGTCGTCGGCTTTTTAATAATTGATAGAATCAGGCGTTACTTTGGGGAAATCCATGACATGCATGAGAAACTAAACTACTTTGCTTTAATCCATATTGAAGGAGAGTAAATATTTCATGAGAAAATCTCGCTGTATTGCTCACATGCTCGGGGGAATATTTAAAGATAAGCTTTTAGAGTTTTGAAATCGTTTTGGAAGTACGGAATGATTATAGTTTCATGCTAAACATTTGTGCAGATTTTTTGTGTTTTTTTACTTGAGTCGATCGGTAGGTTAAGTAGCCTTTAGCGGGCGATAAACGGGTGACCCATTCTGTCTCAGGTTTTTAAATATCCGATATCCTCCTTTTCGGAAGGCACGTAGAAAAGTGCAAAACAAAACTATAAGTTTTTTCAGTTATCCGTATACCAGCCTTTTTTCTCTCTTTGTCTCCTATTGTTGGGTATAGATAGAGCTCTATTTAAGGCAATCCTATTTATTCCCTAAAACACTAGTTGTTATCTGTGGCTTGGTCCGCGTAAAATTAGTTTTAAAATGTTAGCGTGATGTTATTAGCCTAAAGAAATTATCCATAAATGGGCTATCTACCACTAAAGTCCTCGTAGAATTCAATAGTTAAGACAATTTCCACGCTTTTAAGTTTTTTATGAAGAATCATAGTTTCATTCTCTTCAAAAATCGGACGAAATTCGGGCGTCAACAGTTTATATCTATATTAATATATAAAGCTGAAGAGTTTGTTTGTTTACTTGAACGCGCTAATCTCAGGAACTACTGGTCCGATTCAAAACATTCAGTGATTGGATAGCCCTTTTATCGAGGAAGGCTATAGGCAATACATGTATATATCATCAAGCTACAATTTTTTACCTAATTTACGCGGACGAAGTTGCGGGTAGCAACTATGTAGTATCTTATAAATTGGTTCGGTCGTTCTCAAGTTTTAGCGTGACCAAGGGAAATATTGATTAACTTCTTTATATATGTAGAAGATATAATAGTAAACAGTGTACATTGTAGGAATAAATTAGTACTTGAAACACGTACAGCCTTCATACAGCGTTGACACACAGTCGTACAGGCAAGAGGCTGTTTGTCAAAGAGGCACTAATTGATACTACGCAAGCACTCAATTATTTTGCAGATCTTGTTTCGGACTTCGAGCTCGCTTCGAGTAGATGGCCAAATCTACTTGAATATTAGATACTATGAAACATTATTTTCTATATATTAAATACGTAAAGCAAAAATTTTCGATACGATTTTACGAAAATTGCTCTTACGGAGGTGTATGAAATTTGGTAAAATTATAATTTAAATAGAGGAGGGTGTGTGAAAAGCGAATGCTTATATTTTTATATAAAAAATTATTAAAATAAAACCATATACACCGCAATTCCAAACGATTGTGTAGCGCTTTCGGGTTGCAGAATTGCACTGATTTTCCCTCGTATTTATTCGCGGATTTAAGGAAAGTAGTTTAGTATTTCGTGCATAAAAATCTCTATATGAATAAAGCTTTTTAGAAAATTGTTGTGTGCTGTATCAACAGCTTCTTCTTCTGTTCAACTTCTAAGCGGCAGATGCGCTGCCGGCCCTTGATGACGAGTTTAGGCCACCGGGAAGTCTCACAAACCGAACGAAACGCGACAACAATACCACCACTTAACGTGACAGCATTGTCGCCACTTCACGCCGATTTTATATGAGAAAGAGGTACTGGTACCCGAACGCGTCGGCCCAATTCGGCTGCATACCAAAAGGATTGCAAGCGTTGCGCTACCTCTAATAAAACCGACTATACAATTTCAATTTTTCCGCTATAAATCTGTTTGTTGATGGATCAGTCATGACAAGAACTTATGTATGTAAAGATGCATGTCTGAACATGAATAACCTGGTATACGAGTATATATTAAAGAAGCATTAAAACGCCGGCTGATTGCTTAATGAACCTGTCAATCTCTGTGCCTTCCTCGTATAACAGCACAAATCCCGTATCGTAGAGCTATACAACGGACTGGGAAATATGTAGGTAGGTACTAAACATAGGATATATAAAAACTTGAAGTCGTGAACTTCATAAAAGTTTCGCATTTACGTAAATATTCATAGGCGTCATCGTTAACTAGAAACGACAACATTTTGGAACTAAAAACATTCCGAGTCCTATAAAGAAAAGTTTCATATCTCGGATCCGTATCTAAGCGTAAGAGGTATCAAGTTTTACAGCTTACTTCGTTGGCGCAGCGACACAACCTGGCCTCGGAGAATAAGTGACGCCATTTCCTATGTTCTTGTAACGATTCATGCTACTGCGTCGCCTGAAGCTGGCAGTTTCCTTTCTGTTAGTTTCAGGTCTTTCCAGCGCCTTGTGATGCCCGACTGGTCTTCGTTCATTCTGTCCACCTATATTCAGATGATTGTGATGGAAAAAACGAACACTGGCATTCCGACTCCCAAGAGAAGTGAAAACGAATCGTCAGAGATGTCAGTAACGGTGACGTCTAAGGCAGTCAAGCTATCGGGTCACCGACTAATATCATGCAATCCGCGTCTTCGTCAGATGATATTCCATGATCCATGATATTTATTCACCCAAAAAGTACACATATATACACAGTATAGCCCGTGGAAAGCATTCTGTAATAATTACGCGAATGCAATTGTTTATTCCCATCTCATAAATACCCAGTTTTCACATCAAAAATACCGAAGTGGACTAAATCGTTTTGTTTTCTTTCTAAAGTTTATTTTCCATGATGTTTAATTTTAATAAATAAATTAGCTATTTATATTGACAGATTAGATAATCCGCGCGTACCGTAGTACCTTCAGTCCCGTCCCACAAATCGCATGACGTATCCTGCAGCGCACGCGAGCGGTGAACTAATTAGAGAAAGTTATTTTCTCGTTTAATTCGCCTTTTGTTCGTGTGGCCCGCCGCGTGCATTACAAGTACGCGACACGGTAAATGGCTGTGTATTTAGAAAATGAATTCTACCAGATTTATATTAGCCGACATACTAAGTGCCGAATTAAGATAAAAATTGGTGATCAGCAACGCGCGATTACATACCATAGATTATTTGTGTATATCGATAGGCTATGGTAGAGTACGTACAGTCTAAAAATGCACGCCCCTCCAAATTATTCACCTCTATATGCAAAATAGCGTATAGACGCAAATACGCAATCTCGTCAATATAGTTTGCTCACAGTGTGCGGTTGAGTTTGAGTTTAGAATATAAACGCTGCACAAACAAGCTTTGCAATTAATTAGTGGAGGGGCGTGAATTTTTAGATTGAAACATCATTAGCTCCCTACAATCAGCCGGACATTAGGAACATCTGTTTGTCAAATTACACAAAAAATAACTTTAAGTGCTTTATCATTTATTTGAAATGCTGTTTTAAGGTGAAAAAGACCATTACTAGGAGCACAATAAGGGCGAGTTTCTAATAAACAACCAAGAGCTAGACAAATATCAAGTAAAATAATACGTGACCTGTGGCACGAAAATGACCCTTTTCGATAAGTATAGTTCATAACAACTTGAAGTTTTAGAAAGATGAAAGTGGAGCATTTATCTGGAATACAACCTCGCATGCCGTTTGTGGAATAGATCTCTATGACCGCCTAGGAATCGATTCAAATAAAGGAAACATGGCTGATTTTGCGGAGACCATGCTATCTATACTTATATATAAAGCTGAAGAGTTAGTTTGGTTGAACGCGCTAATTTCAGGAACTGGTACTATTTGTAAAATTCTAGCAGTATTAGATAGTCCATTTATCGAGGAAGACTATAGGCTATATATCATCACGCATAAAAAAATCCCATAATTTTACGCAGCGAGGTCGCGGGTAAGTATTAGTATCTACATATTTACAAAACTTTGAAGATTCATCGGCTATAATACCCTTATCACCAAATCAGATTTCTAAATTCTTCAGTCTATTTTTATAATTAAAAATAAAAAAACTTAGTTTTTTCAACTAAGTGAATAAACTGAGGGTATTGACAAATTTACGTTGAGGTAAAAAAAATCGAACAATCATATCTCTTCAGTATATTATTATTTATTTATTGCTTTCTTCTAGATTGTAAACAATTCGTTGAAACGTTATAAACATATTATATAAGGTAATTTCACTCGATTAGAATATACAAGATACTTACTAATAAAACGAATTTACAAAAAATAATACCATTTAAAAATACAGAATAAGAACCAAACTTTAACATATAAATATATCTCCAAAATAAGACATCGAAACTACCTTGTATAGTTATACTTTAAATACTGTTTATTGTCCATTTTAAAATACATTTATAAGGACTCTAATTGTATATAGGATTAATTTATAATGTACAAAGAAAGGGGACAGATAAGGGTATAACCGTTTAACAAGAGATGATAGGCAAGACCTAAATAAAATAAAACTGCTTAATATATTCTGACTTCCGAAAATCTCTTGCCTCACATCGTATACCCGATGGGTGACACCTTTATGGCGATTTCACATAGAGGCGACATCTTGCAAAATTTTGACAAACTGGATCATATATGTCGATTTTACAGTTTATATGTATAGTCAACCAATTAAGAGAGATGTCATCTCCCCTAACTCTAGCCCAAATAAAAAAAAATGACAAAGATGATAAAGTAAAATAAATTCCAATATGACGTAACGCCATAGTGTGATATGATTAAACTTCCCGAATAAATATCGAAATTTAATACAAAATTAGTATAGTGCGTTCAGTCTAAAAACGTACGCCTACAACCCCAAAGTATCCACCCCCACGTGCAAAATAGTGTGTAGACGCAATACAGCAAACTCGTCAATATTATTGATTTTTTAGACATTGTTTTCAAATGCAGGCAAGCGTTGAACTTAATATTTAGTTTCACGCTTTAATGGAATTTATTGGTGTGCATTATTAGACTGTACGTACTCTATCATCATATTGCTGTTGGATGTCGCCGCAATGTGAAACCGCCTTTAGCAACCGTTTAACTTAGCGGTAATATCAGATCAAATTAACATATTGTTACTTAAAACTAACTAGTGCCTTAAAATATATATATTTAGTCACATCGAACTGTGTGTTTGTGCAATATCGAACTTTCTTTTAATTAGGTAATATTTTTTATGGTAACTATTTTATTATACTTTTGACTTCGACCGGTCGCGATAAAAAACCTTTGAGCGAGTGAGACGGCAATAAAACTTTATCAAAATAGTAATAATATAAGAATCTATTTATTTATGTTTATTCGTTGAATTTACTTTGTTCCATACCTTAGCACCATAATTTATATACGAGTACATATTATAATTAATGTTTATCCTCCACGTATTTAAAAAAAAATGTTCTTAACCTTCTATAGAAAACTATTGGATATGTTCCGATACACAGTGCGAGCACTGTTCAGTGTTACACTTTATTGAACAAACATTTTTTTCAAATACTGGAGTAAAAGTCAGAAAGAAGCTAGTAGGAAGCAATATGAACCATTGCATAAAGACAATAATCAACACTATTATCATAATATGAATATTAAAAAATAGCTCAGATTATTATTTATAATATTTAATAGCAAAGGTTTTCTATAACGCCGGTCGTCCATTTTGAATACAACGGATTGTTAAACATGTGGCACCATCTATGCACCGTAAAGAACAACAAAACTCCTATACGTAAGCGTAAAGCTGTTTTAACGGCAAAAGCAATATCGCTAACATTACATAAACTCGTATCAAATCTCTGTACAAAAAAACTTAACCACTAAACTGTGCTGAAAATTAAAAAAAAAATCAATATCCATAAAGCCTCATCACATGTGAATATCAATGAGATCGCAAATCTGCATTTTAGCACTGTTTTGAACTGTACAACAAACTTCATAATTATATTTAAATCAAATATATAGATATATAATAAATAAATCACGGGTGTTATGCACCCTCAATAAGAATTTAAGCATCTTATCTATTTTTGTCTATGAAATAGACTTAAACTCTCAGCTTAAATAGAACGCCCAATTATTTTATGTGTAATCTTAACAGAATTTACATTACAGAAACTGGTATGTTGGTCAAATAATTCGTTATATGAATTAAGGTAGTCACTTGTTTTAGTGACGCGGTAACCAGTGCAGCAAGGCTACGCCTATTTTCATATCCAAAAAACCCAATTCGGTAAAGAGACCAAATTTGCCCAAATCTGGGCATCCAAGTCGCATAGTCGTGCATTAAAAGTATATAATCTCATAAATAAAGAACATATTTATAAGAATCAATAACTTCAAATAGCACTGATGGATTAGCCAATTTCATGTTTCTTTTAAAAGAAAATCAATGCATACAAATTGGTTTTTGCTTTCTTAGGACAGTTGATATGAAATACATTAAAAAGTTTTCGTTTGTTGATATTATAACAAGGTCCGTTAACATCGTTGTTGGAAACTTTCCGAAGTTAAAAAGTATTTCATAACGAAAACAAGAGAACAACAAAAGAAGAAAGTTTAGAAACAGTTGATGCTATTAAACAAGTTGGTCCTACTCGTGTTACAACCCTACATATTCCAATTTTACCATAATACATATCTATCTATCGCTACACTATTATATAGGGACGTACTACTTATCTAAATATCGACCAATATTTAATTACATGTCGAGAACTGCGAGATGTTTTACAATAACCACGATCATTTTATCAATCAGTTAAAAATCGATTTATTTGGGTTCCGTAGTCCTACAAGGAACCCTTATAGTTTCGCTCTGTCCGTCCGTACATCTGTCCGTCCGTACATCTGTCCGTCCGTACGTCTGTCAGTCCGCAAGGTGGTCTCCTCCTAGTATTTCCAAACTATTAGATGTACACACTTAAAATTTTCCATATTAATAGAACAGACCAAAATCACATTAGAAAAATTATTATGAGCGAAATCGGACGACAACCTTTGAAGTTATTTAAGAAAAACCTTTATCGCGTATCCAATACGAAACCCTTCTATATAAGCGTGCCTTGACACACTCTTGGCCACTTGACTTTCATTTAAATCATTATTGTCTGCTAAACTGTATTTGAAATCCATACATTTTTTGTGTGAATTTCAAAGATGTGTTTTAGCTTGGAAGACAAGGGATATTTAGAACGGACGTTTAATTTCCCATATCTTGGATGTAGACTTGCGCGTTAACAACTCAGACTTTGAAAATCAGACTTTATATCAATGAAGCAAAAATGCATACCGACAAAAGGACGACTGAAATGACCCATAAAACATCTCGCAATTGGTCATAACTATGATTTCTCTATTGTTTTTAAATATATGTTGATAAGTATTACCATAATAATTGCTACATTGTGTTTAGATATATGTTGTGCTAAGTGATAAGTAGTGCTTAGTAATCTCCCAAATCCGTGCAAAAAGACAATGTCGTGTGCAATAATTAACAGTGCAAAATAGTTATCAAAATGTACCCCAAAAAGATGATTACAGATTAGGGACATGGTATACGCAACATACAAGATTAATATAGCGGCCAGAATATCTATAATCTGTACTTTATTCAGTAAATAAGAAGAAACAAAGAGATAGTTGATGGGTTAAAAAGTAATGACGTTAAACAGCCAAAATTCTATGATTGCAATTAAGTTCTAAACGCGCAACGTGTTATGCACATTACTTATTATTTTTTAATATACCCCAATGGACTAATTTCACCTAAACAATCTATAAAGTTTTTACGATATAAAGTATCAATTGTAGATGCAACGTACGCCATTGATCGCCATCGGGGTGCAGTCTATGATAAATGTCTGTAAACATATCAAACCTTTACGACTCTATTGATCCCTAAAGAACTACCACAAACGTGCTATCCTATGCTACCCTTGCAAAAACGTTACCTAACTCTAATGTCAACTATTTGCAAACGACTGTCAGCTAGTCTAGTCTAAGACACTTTGAAAACTTTATTATTCTGTTAGCGATCGAGGACTTACACGGAGTTGACATTTGGCACTACGGATAAAGAGCTTTTAAACAGCTGGCAATCATTCGACAAATATCTTTTATTGATATTAAAATTTTGTGATATTTTATTGTATTCAACAAACATCGATGACAACCAAACAAATAGTGTGTCCAAACTTTGAACCAGTGATAGATATAATTTAATTTTTTACCAGTTTAAGAAAAAAGCTTATTTGAACAAAACATCTATTATTATGAACCCACTAACCGTTAATCATTGGTTTGATGAAAACTCAACTAGTGTTTCAACGCGGTATAAGTCCTGATCGTTTTAAAAATTGGAGAAAACAACTCTATGTGTAAGCCCGTAAGACTTTTCCCGTTGAAAAACTACATTACTATCAACTTTATTTAAAGAAGGTTATACGATAAAAATATTAAAATGTATATTAAAGACTTTATCAACCGTCTTAGTGAACGTTAGTTCGCTCTCCAACTTCAAGTCGAATACTCCAAAAATTTTACTCTTAACAAAGTTCCAATCGTGTACAAAATTCAAAATGCAATCAACACTGCTTGGTATAAAATTTCATAAAAAATGTTAAAATGTATCGTTCGGAAATTAAAAGGTTCACATACATATGTTATGAAAGAATTAAAATATCCCAAGAAAGATGTCCAACTCGAGATCGATCATTTTGAGCATATCCACATTTTGCAAACATCATTGCTTATAACTTTAAATTCATGCTTAAAATATGAAGTGTTCGGGATCGCAGTGACCGAGGTATCTTTTTTGGTACCCAAAGGTAACAATTCATGCTAAAAGTTGTTCAAAATACCAGAAAAATTATTTCCCACAAACACTTCCGATTACAAAATGTATCTACAAAATGTGGAAGTTCCAAATTTCCAATACGATTCTCACATTATTATTATCTACCTAGTATCAAGAATTTCCTAACGTCTTACCAAATATTTATTGTATAGAGATAAATTCTCAAACACCTATGTTAAGGTCATTAGAAACGTCTAAATTGTGTCCGCGAGACATAAAGCTTCTAATACGTTAGCACCTACATCGCTAATACATAGTTTAGACCAATTCTGAACACTTACGTTGACTCAAAACATGATATAAATAGAAATGACACACAATATTAAGATCTAAAATAAGCACCAAGACAAGGAAACGTCGAATCAGAGCCGGACTAAAAAAATCATAGACTATATCAATTTAGGGTATTTGAGTTTTGTAGAAATGATGATAACACAATTAAGTTATGGATATCTGGATAGTAAGCTCCGGATGAATTTGATATAATGACGGGCATATTAAAAAACAAAATTCCATGTAGTTAAGTTACATGTTTGAGAAAAATATCCAAGAAAGCTTTAAATATCCTTTCGCTTCGAGCGTCTATAAATTCTTTGAAATTACAAAATTAAACAGTAAAGGGGGATCGTCAGTCCGACTCCGGCAATAATTTTCAAAAAATTCAATATAATATACAAGAAAATAGATAAGAATAATCACAGATGCAAAAGTAAACTAAAGACAGTATACTGCACTCAGTAGGATTTCCACAGGCCTTTGATGGCTTTCAGTTTGGGCGACTTTTTCGTCGCCTCGAGCTCTTGTTTGAAGCTGATGATGAACTTTTCGCGTAGACTGAGCCGCGGCGACGATGGTTTCAGGAGGAACTTCTTCAAGTCGTTGGTGAAACTCATCGCTGTATAATTGGGCTCGTCTTTTAAGGATTCGTCGTTGCTCGACTCGAGGAAGGAGACAGATTTGTTCGATTGGATGGAGTTCTTTCTTTCTCTAGTTCGATTCGTCGAAGTGGACTTGGATCTGGAGCTGACGGTGGCCCTGCTGGAAGGGAGGCTGTAGCTCTTCGACACGAGGGAGTACTCGTCCTCCATAGAGTCCAGAGTGTCGGTCGACCGGTTGCAAATTTTGCAGCAAAGCTGGCAATGCTCCATGTCGCTGTGGTACCTGCCGTTGCAGAGGACGTAGTTCTCCTTTCTTCTTACGCTTCGAGGCGGTTTAAGTCTATTTTTGTCCTTGCTCTTGGCGTCCTTGTCGCTTTTGCGGGAGCGTTTCCGCTTGCACTTGGGACAATTGTTGCGGGCTATCGTGCGCAACTCCTTCAGGAACTCGTAGTCGATCTCAAAGTACTTGACGTCGGGTTCCGAGTAGTATCTGACGTCGGTGTCCATGGAGTCGGCTTTGATCTCCTTGGGTTTCTTCTTGGTCTTCTGTTTGGGGGGGTCGGGCTGGCCGGGGTCGGAGCCCACAGAATCTTCATATTATTCTCGGAACATAACGACGTGCTAACCACGACGCTATATCTGATACCACCCATTGATGATGTTAATACTATAAATGTTTTATTCTATCATTTATTTAATACACTTATTCTAAATACATTTTTAAATATTAGTATAACGATCTGAATGTAAATGACTTAATTAAAAATGGTGGTAATTGAACAAATATATGTATATATTCTCAAAAAGAAATTTCGTAGCCTATATATAGATCTTACAGACCCACAGATGGTCCACAATCTAGTGTTTGGAAACTCCTGTCCTATAAACTTGCCAAAACCAGTACCCATAGATTTTATTGGTCAAATTCAAATGACTTTATTATCCTGACCTTTTACTAATTCGATTATAATGTGCCATGGAATTGTTCAAGTCATTTTTTTTCGTTCGCAACAATTTATTAAGTTCTTTACATAAATTTAAACACTTCGGAAACAAATTGAAAACCTATTTAAGACCCCCTGGGGGTGTGGTTATATAAGTCCGTAACCTTTGAATAAATTACTATCAAAATCGTACATATTCGTCGGTTCAGAGATTTCAAAGGTCGGGGAAGCCGAAATATTTCGTTTGATGGGCCGTATAGTTTACTTTGGCGACAATTATTGTGAATAAATTTCGTTTTTATTAAGACGTTTAATGGGTTATGCCGCTTGTATTATGCGAGTTTAAGATTCTAGTAGCTATATTTTTTCTGTAATACAACGAATGTTCCTTTAATTGACTTTTTTGTATATTTTAATCAATATATGTATATATTAATACGTGGAGCGAAAACTTTCTACAATATTTTATGAAAATTTGCACGGACGGAAGAGTACGAAACTGGGACAATTTATGTTTTAATAAAATTTGCATTATTAGTACATTTAATCAATGAAATTGTAACAAAAACAACGAAATTAACTAAATCAAACCGTGGTGTCGAAATATTTAACGATTCCTTTACTTGTTTCGAAAATAAATTCAATCAATGCCTCTTGGTGAGTACTGTGAAGTAGTTTTTTTATTTTATTTTTCATTTAGTTCTGTTTGCATATACTACTTCTGTCAATGTTATGTATATTTATTATAGACCTGCATATCAGCTGTAATATGTCTATACCTTCCACGTAAGTTGTTGTAACCCTAAATTCCCAGCTTTACAGTAGAGCGTTACAAACAACTGAATTGTAATATAACACTCACTTTTAAATATATTATTATATAGAATATTGCAATCGTCATTATTTCATATATAATTATGTACACAAATGTGTTATATAATGACGTTTTTATTTCAATTTACATGTTTGTAACACTCCACTGTGAATTTGGGAATTTGGGGTTACAGCAATTTATGTAAGAGGCAACGATATCTTGCAATGTAGTTTTGTAAGTAATTTTTTTATATGCATATTGTAAATGTACTTTTCAAATAAAATAAATAAAAATTAATAATGTAACGATTTACACAAACGTATAAATTTTACTAAAGCATTATGTCAAAGCTTGTTTATGACGACCATTTATGTATATTATTTCTCAATTATAACAATAAAATTGTACAAAAATATAGACTTTTGTACATAAAGTACGCAAATTTAAAGATTCCTGGCCGATGTCTAGTATAGACTAGCGATTACATAATTGCGCCAGTGAAATTAAGAAAATTTAAGCAATGTAACAACAAAATTTCAACAAAACCAAAACCGGCACCAAAAAATATCGCTTCTCCGAATGGTTTTGTTTCGCTCAGGAACCGAATTATTTTTTTTTTTTGATATAAATAAATATATACAGGACTATATGACACACGAACGTCTGTTCCTAAGGTAGACAACTTAATGCCTGTGTTATAGGTAACGGCCGCCTGTTATACACAAATATATAGTTTTTTTTTAGACATATATAATTACATATATGGATAATACACCCAGACTCGAGGAGGAAATCGAACCCACGACCCCCGGAGCAGAAGGCAGGATCACTGCCCACTGCGCCAACGGGCCAGCCAAAGGAGACAGACTTAAAAGAGACAGACTCTTCAAATTTTAGTAATTTTATATTTAAACATATTATTTCTCTCCTTCATTTCACGGATTTAAAGAATTAATTAATGTTTAATGCAATAAAATATTTATGTGACTTAAATAATTTCAACAAAATAATGTCATTAATTTTAAGGGGCATAATTTGTATAGAATACGATGAATGAATGAATGAATGATACAATGAACTATATACTGAATGAATGAATGATATAGAAAAACTGTAGATTGACGTCTTAATAGTAGATTAAACAGTTCTACGAAACGATAGGAAATGGCTATAAATGCAACATTGTATTGGTTGCTCACCATGTAGAGTTAGAAGAACATCTAATAAAAAACTGTCGACAGACATCAGAAATACCCATATGATCATGCCTATAACACTTTCTTAATCCTTTGTTCGTCTGTTCGTGAGTTTTTTGTTCGACTTTAAATCGGTGCGTTTTTTAGAAAACAATAAATGACACAACACTTCGCCCTACATCTACTAAAAAGATTATACCCACAAAACTGTTTTTATGTAAAATTCCACAATGAGAACATATGGATCGCTGTCAAAAAAGTATCAGAACTGTTTTAAAAACCCGCCTCTTACTCTACACGCCCTTACTCTACGCCGTACTCAAATGTGGCCAAATTTATTTAAGCTGGTCATTACTTTTCAGTTAAACAATGGTTCTTGTAGTAAGAAAACAGCCATGCC
Organism: Charaxes varanes; assembly: GCA_024363005.1. Taxonomy (NCBI): domain Eukaryota; kingdom Metazoa; phylum Arthropoda; class Insecta; order Lepidoptera; family Nymphalidae; genus Charaxes; species Charaxes varanes. The sequence goes on from JANCMC010021608.1 coordinate 6,406,878, forward strand.
ACAAATTTTGACTAAGGTGTAGAGTTAGTCAAGTAACGACTTGCTGACTACAGACGCATCTGTATAACTGAATAATCAAAAGACTCACAGATACGTTGCCGGCCTTTGAGAAATAACTATACTATTTTCTTGCAAGTCCTATAGCCACTACACACATTTCGATAAATCGTTGCGAAAAACTGCACAGTTGTTTCGCAACCATTTGACTGTAGAGTTTTTTCGCAACGATTTATCGAAACGTGTATAGCGGATATTTATCGAATGTTGGAAAAATCGAAGTTGACAACTGACACCCATAAATATATACATACATTTTGATTATATCTGTAAAGTTGATATATATGTATAAATCCATCGATCAGTCAATATACAAATCTTTAAATTGAGTGATTTGAGAAATCAGCTAATATTAATACGATGGCATCGACGTTGATCTTTTGACTTCTATTGAAGTTTGTTTGCTTTTGTCAGCGTGTCATTGTGACCTTATCGTTCGTGGCGTGACCTTCTCTCTAATATAAATTTAACATTTTTTTCATCCATTATGTATGTAATAAAATGAAATAAAAATATTTTTTTTATTAACAAATCAAAATAATAAAATCCTACTTGGTTCTCTTAAATCTTTTTATGCTAATTGGATTACGAGTTTTGATCGTTATAGTTTTATAGGGCAAATACACGCGGAATGCAAATTAGATATCATCGGACACGCAAAAGTATTTATAACAACACTTATGGACACCATACAGTTTTTTGATTCGATTTGGTCATATTTTGACCAAAATACACGGTTTTTTGTAACTCCGACGTCCATCCCTCACAGACATCTTAAACACAATGTAGTTTCAGGTGAATTTGACAGATGGATCTATTTTTAGGGTTCCGTAGTCCTACGCGGAACTTTTATAGTTTCGCTCTGACCACCCTAACTTACGCCCTAAATACAATTGTGAAGAAAAATGCATGAAATTTGGTACAGTTATGTACTGCGCATCTATACCAGGCTATGAGGGCGACAATGGACCGGAATCGATGCGTCAGATTGTTTCTTGTGAGATACCATGTGACCACGATTCTCAGTAATGAGGGACTGAGGAAGAGAGAGATGTACTGCCTATAGAGTTTCTTCTTGACATCTTAAAATAATAATAATCTCTGAGCCTTGATCGAGCCTCTTCCATAGGTGGGCCATGATGAGCATCCCTTATTTGTCATGTAGATGAGATGAGCCGCTTCTTGTCGCCTCGGAATCTATTCTTCGCAAAGAAGATGAAATATATTCTTTGGCACGTCTCATAATGCAAAGCGTCAGGGAGTGCTTTATGATAGATTGTTTTTACAATTTATATTGCACCTATTTTTACTGTTGCCTGTTTGTTGGTTTCTCAAATAAAGATCATTTGATGAAGGTTAATTCTCTTCAAAAACTTTTTAGTTATCGCAGCAGACGCGATGAAATTGTCCAAATAAATCGAAAAAAGGGTTATTAAAATGTGTACTTTAGGTATTTATTGCCGTATTTTACAACATATAAATGATGAAGATGAGCTGTCAGAGCTGAAGGAAAATTTCAAATTTCTTGGAACCGATGGTAGAGTTCACCGTACCTCGAATAGGCTAAAACTTATACTTCCAGTACACAACACAAATTTCTATCATAAATCCTTTACGGTACAAGCCATTCGTTTATGGAATGCTCTGCCCGCCGGCAGCGCATCTACAGGCCTTCTGGTCGTGCAGATGTCCATGGGCGACGGTAGGCACTTCGGTGCCTACTGCCTCCTCGTCTGCCCCCTTGTAACATAAAAAAAAAAACTTTTTAGGTATGTCTAATATTCCCTTTTTCCCCTCCTACTAAGTTTTGAACGAGTGGTACTGAGCAGACCTAGGTACCTATTATGGATCAACAATTAATGTTGTATGGAGAAATTTTATCTACTTGTTACCTACTGAAGAAGGAATTATTAACTTCACTGAATGAAATAAAAAAAAAGGTTTTGGGTACGAAATTTACGTAAAAATAGAAATTCGCACGGGGAAAAGAAGCATCGTGTATGCAACGTGACTTCTCATCTAATATTTTTATTAGATGAGAACTCACGTTGCATACTTTGCGTTGCTTTGGTATTTCCGAACGGATACGACTTAGGGACCTTCAAGAAAAGAGCATACACATTTCTCAAAGGCCGGCAACGCATCTGCCACACGATTTACACCATTTACACGCACATTTATTTAATGATGTCGAAGCGTAATTGTGACAACCGTATGTGATATGAATTGTCAAATTTTAGTTGTACGCAAAAATGTGGGCGAATTTCGTCCAGCCGGTGATCTCTAGTATATATAGATGCGAAAGGTCATCTGTCACGAAATCTCGATTATCGCAGAAGCCTAAAAAGATGAAATTAGGCAAAAAGGTGGTTGGGTTTATAGTTAGTCAACATCCGCTAAGAACATATCCCTACATAATTAGGGCTAAATAACTATTTATCTATAGCTTCAACTTTTATGTTTTTCTTTGTATGCACTTATTATTTTTTTATCAAATAATTTATATTTCCTTATATACATTGTATTTATTACTGATAGGTTTTTTTTTCTTCTTATATACTACATACCCCGGATACTTTTTGTTTGAAGTAGATTTTAAGTATACACAAAAACTTTTATATAATATATAATGTACATTTTTTGGTCACCCATCTATCACCCGGTCGCAGCCAGAACAACTTAACTTAGCGATCGACTCAAATGCCGACCACTGATTAGGTCACGACCTCCTCTAAGTTAGTCCAAGACTGTCATTTTATAATTTATATATATATTAATATAATTTCCGCAAGTCATTTAAAAGGTTTCTTTATTTGTTATATGTGTCTTTATATATCACATGTAAGTACATATATGTTACAACTCTTAGCAAGATTTACATTTAATAACACGGTAATGGAAGTATGCCTTATATCTAAAGTATTGCAATAAAGAATTTAATGATATGAAAATCCTTTCTATAACAGATTTGTTATGGCAAATTGAAAGGTGCTATGGCCATTATGGTGGTATTTATATTATGCGGCTGGAGAACTCTGTACAGAATCGTTTCAAATAGTTCGTTCCTATTTCTTAGTCAGCCATACTTGTAATGCATAACTATTTTTTTATACGATGAGGGACAAACGAACATGAGGTTTTGCGTAGCAACACAAAGTCCTCGGCCGCAGTACATGATCATTGAAATGATCATTCAAATGAAGCAATCTCTTGTTTCGGCATTAGTAAAAGTCGAGACACGTGCGTCGTGCCTAATGATACCAGAAACAAAAAAGACTCTCTATGCCTTTTTAAATATCCTCTTACCACATTAGCTATAAAGTAAAAATTATTTTAAGTTCGTACGTAAACTCTTTTAAGTAATCGGTAAAAAAATGATTGTAATCCAAACATACCTATATTATATGGTTAAATTGAATTTCCTCATATGAACTTTATGCGTGGTTTATACTACAAGAAAATAATATTACTATTAACTGTAACATATTTATTTATGTATTTAAAATTATATATATAATAGGTAAAAACATTTGTAAGTTAAATGTTTTCATTTTAAAATGATAAAGAAAATTTACAAAAAGATAACAAATTACAGAAGAAAATGTACATCCAGCCTCGCAACAACAGAATAAATCAGGCTATCGAATAGGTAATAAAAATATGTCATTATATCTGACTATCGACGCTAAAGGACAACTGCACTACCAGAATGTTAGTGGATGTGTGGCCTGCCTTTGAGAAATGAGTACGCTCTTGTCCTGAAGCTTAGATAACTTAAAGTAGCATCACTTTAAAAAATCTGAGAAAAAGCTGAGATTTTTTTCTATTCCATGAAATGCACTGGCAATCAGGCCAAGACTGAAATGCAGCTCATAGAGCTGAGTCTTGCTGCCTTTTCTGTAGCATGTATAATTTTCTAGTTTATATGTCATACTAAAGATTTTTTGCTTTTGTATCATTGCACGCTACCGAATAAAACATTTTTTATTATTATTATTTTTTTAAATAACCCAATGTGGATTTATAGACATCATAATAAGCATATAACAGGCAGACGCTTTTTTTATACTCCTTCTTTTTTGGCAATGTCCCGGTCCGCTTAAATTACAGAGGAGCCGTTTGACGTCGTTGCGGTGCTAATTAAACTAATAATATGATTCACGCGCAGTTATAAAACAGCGTCGCGTTTATGTGAATGTCCAAATATGCGTCTTATCTGATAAAATATTATCACGGCTTGTATAAATAAATTGTATAATATCTTTTTATGACACAAGTCATAATATACCGTTGCTAGGTAGATTGTTATTACAATAGTCTAAATCATAAATTTTACGATTATAACGCGCCCTTAGCATTTGGCTGATGCTGCTGCAGCCATTAAAAAAAAAAAACATTATTTATGAATATTACCCACCTATTCAAAGTAAATTGCGATCACCTTTCTTTCGATAGAAATAAGTCCACAAAAATGATAATAAGAAATATTTAATATTAATTATTTATATATTATCATCTGTTTAGCTGCGGCGCACTGCTGAGAAATAATAATTACTATTACAAATAAGATAACATCAGAGAAGAGAAAAAAGAAGATATTCGAATTTTAAAATGTTGTTTGCGAGTCACTTGCCTAATCTCATCGCAGATGCTCCATTATTCCGCGACACGTGTTCCGCTTGTTTTTTGACATATTCAACAAATAAATCCGTTGTTGCTCACTTTAATCTGACAAAGAGTATAATTTCAACAAAACAATAAAAAATAAAGCCTGAAGAAAAAATTGCTATTCTGTCACTGGCTGGAAAGAAACTCTACGATTATAATGTTCCTATTGCTGGTAAATTCTGCTGGATTGTAAATCCAAAATTATTTAGGCATATAAATAAATGGACAGACATTGCCTTGCCCGAATTGTGGCTTGTCTGATAGTAGCGGATTAACAAAATTTTTATCCGTATTTGTTGACATCAGAAGGGATGAAATTTTGTGGTCACGTTATGTTGTCATGCTTCATATCTCTCTTTCAGAATTCACTGCACAATCTCTTTTATGTCTTCTCCATAAAACGTGACACGGGCGAAATGTTTTATAAGAAAATAAATTTAACGTCAGTTTAAAGATGGATTGCTGACACTGCGTTTCCTCAATTCTCCTCTGCTACTAAAATGCATGGATCGTTGGCGCTGTTATTTTTTTACAGTTATTTTACGTCGATTCAATAATGTAAAATTGTATACGGCCTTTATTGTTCTATTTTAATACATCAGGAATTTATATCTTCCTGAAATTTTGCGGGCTATTTAAAAAAGAACTCCTAATTCTAATAATATAAATAAAACTCATTCTTTGTCTTCGACTATTTAATTAGTATTATGTTAATTTTATTGTTATCCCTTTTATTTTATTTCTATTTCGAGTTCCAACCTGCATGAAACGCGTACTTAGCGTCATTTTGTAGAAGATGCTAGTTCGAATTTATAGATATTTTCTATTTTATCGTAATTTTAGTCATTTACAAATATGTAATGAAAGTGAACGTTCATGAAAATCGGTCGAGCCGTTTCAGAGGAATTTGGCAACGCACCCCGTGACACGAGAATTTTATATATTAAATAATCTCACGACAAATATCACTCAGTGACATTAATCGGGACCCACTGTTTTACGTGCCTTCCGAAACACGGGAGAGTTAGTGGAGGTTGGATATTTGAAAACCAATGTTAAAATGAGTCACCATTCTATCACCCGGCCGTGGTAAGAACTGCTTAACCTATCTATCGACTCAAATACCGGCCACTGATTAAGGTAACACCTTGTAATTCTCTAATTAAGCTGAAGTAACCATGACGAGAAGGGTTTGAATCGAGCGGCTAACGGATTTCAATTCAAGTTCACCGCTATGCTATCAAGGCGTCATTTGTTATAGGGTTCTAGAGATATGTTAATATAAAACGATGGCGCGATTCCCTTTACTTACAGTGCGCGATCTTTAACCCGTAGCGATAGCGAATGATGTATCGGTTATTTCATTTCATTTATACGTACGGGACCATGAAAGGGTATAACAATATCAAGGTCAGTCACGTAGGGAGACAGATGTTTCTGTTATTGGTTCGTACGAAAAACGTGCTTCATTGTCACGTTCCGCCAGAGCCGACCGTGTAAGCGAGAGCGCGGAACCAACGATAGAGAAGCACGATTCAGCCGTTACCACGTAAAATTATCGCGCGTAAACCACATTACAGACAACAAAGGTATTTTTCAGGTGCTACGCTACAGCCCCATCAAAGCCGGCAAGATGGTGAACGCGTGCGTGGTGCTCCACAACTTCGCGAACAGAGCCGGGCTGTCCGTGGACGTGCAGGAGGAACTCCATCTGGACCTGCAGCAACAGATCCTGGAGGCGGTGGAGTCCCACGACGTGGACGGGTCGCGGCAGGCGCTGGTGGGGCGCCTGTGGGGCGCGCGCCACCCCTGCATGTACCAGAGCGACTACGCGAGGCAGTGCCAGGGTAACGTCTACTTTACCTGAATATTAAGAGTTCAGCAACTTGCAACGCTCTCGAACTGATTCGAAGGAGGCAGCACGGACGTCGAAGACCGACGCGCCTTTAGGTATTGTAATTGTCTCTTGTAATTAAAGTGAAGCAAGCTGCGGCTTGTATGTAATGAAAGCCTGGCACTCCGGGAGTTCCAACAGAAGTAAATACTAATCGCCGTAGGTGTCGGTAACGATGGCGTTAATGGCTGAACAAAAAGCGTGTCGTTCGCATCATCGTTACCGACAACTCTGACGATTCATTTTCACAGTGTGCCAATGTTCGTTTCTAAAGTATACGTGTATACACAGTATAGACATAACTCACGGACAGCGTTCGATGATAATGCGAAATCAATGTTTTTGCCCAATCTCAAGAAAGAGCACAACTCGCTCAAAGATGTTTTCACTTTAAAAGCATTACAATTGTGTCAAATTCATCAACATGGCATATTATTCTTATTTCTGTGATAATCTTCTTTTAAAATTTAGTTTTTAATCTTTTTTTGTTTAAATAACATATTTATGACATAATACCTATTTTCCAGGTTATACAGGTGACTGGTGAGACACTTAGTACACTTAAGGAGTACTCTGTACTCGATTCTTATTACAATTAGAAATCTCGTTATAATAAAACGGACCATCATCGTGCGTCCACACTAATATGTCCAAGCGTTCCTTTCATTAGACAACTTTCTCTTAACCTCACATAGTAGTTCATTAATATTTATATTTAATGTTAATTTTTTTCGTCATATACGATCATCAAATAACAGGTCCTCGAATATCGTAAGTGTTTCACCAGTGACCCTGTATAATTGCTCTTTAAGTATCATCATTAGATAGTTTTAAAAATAAAATGTTTTAAATTAAAAACTGTTTTATTATATAAATATTAAACGTTTACATTATGTTCATTATTTTACATTTCATATATTGAACTAAAAGTATTAAACAGAGATCAAACATATGTTTTCAATAAAATACTATGAAATGTAGGACTCATTAGAGATTATAATGTCATTTCTTTTCTTTTATTATTATCACCAAAATATAACACATCTTTTAAAAAGAAATATACATAATTATACTAAAAAATGACTTACATATATTTGCAAAAAAACCTAAATTAATAGAAGCATTTTGAATTTAATTTAATTTTTTTTTAATTTCAAATATTTGTAGATGTAGATAAAAATTATGGATAGATAAGACCACAATAAAGATTTATTGTCCAGTGTAAATTCCTTCAACATCCAATCCAAATCAACTTTTTAATTTGAAGTCTGTTACATTGTTCAAAATTATTTGTTGAGGTTCCAAAGAGTAAAGAGAAGTAATAAATGTTATATTCTTCTCATTTATAACATTATATTCTTGAGAAATCATAGTATCCTGTGTAAATCCCAATGATGTTATTTAAATTAGGCTAAACAAATATATCAATTTTATTTACTTAAATAGATTTTTGGCTGTACATAAAACATCTGCTATATACACTATTTACAACTTTATTTACTAATGTTTACTATCTCACTTAGTTGAAAAGCTTGTCTGCCATTGATCACTATGTTATTATTAGTTGTGTAGCAGTGGACGAGTAGCTACTTACTATGTCCACATCACTGCACTCGAATCAAGTTTAAAATTTTAAAGGTTTTTTTTAAAGTCCAATGATTAAAATTTTAAAGGTTTTTTTTTACTAACGAGTCAATATTTTTAATAGTTATTATTCTGTCTTGCTTCAAGTAAAGTCCGTATAAGTCCTAACTCTTGTTGTATACCCGCGAGACTGTCACTGAGAGCAGTGGTGGAGGCGGCCAGAGCTTCAAACGCGGCGGCTGATCGTTCATCAGCTCGCACTCTTCTCGACTCTATTTGTACTGCCCAATCTGGAGCTACCATACTTCTGCGAGTTCCTGAAACATCAATATTCATCTCGAAATGAGAGAAATCTCAACAGTGTGTTTTGAACCATCCATCCTAATGACCAACTATTAGGTGTGCAACTATTTTTAAGTTAATTATACAGTCAAATGTTAATATCAAATAAATGATTTAAAAAAATTAATAGCTTACATATATTAGTGGTCAAGAGTAATGTAGTAGTATCTCTAATATCTATTCATCAACAATATTTCAATTTAGGTACAACATTGTACTTACGAATGTAGCGACGTTTCCTCAAGGGAGGTGTACCAGTAAAATTTGTGGTACCATCTGAGCCAGCCACGTTGAATTCAGAACTGGCCTGTAGTGAATCTACAGCTGATTCCTGGAACATTTACAATACATTCTATCTACATTTATTTTGAGTCAGAAAATATTTAGGAACTTCATAATTAATTCATTCACTCTACCTATATTGTATCCATGCACTTAAGATTTTTTAAAATACTGTGCGATGAAAGTTATGTCAGGGATAATGAATGAAATGGTGGTCTATTAAAAAATCTCGTTCAAGTATGTTTAATTACCAATTGGGTGTTATACCCAAACATTAAACATTAATCGGCTATGTATTTATTATACCCAAAGATTTGGGCCTTTAGTTGTTCAGCATTAATCAATTAATTATAATAACCAAAGATTTTGAAACAATTAAATGTAACAAATAAATTGTGTCACATGTTTAAGGGGATGGGGATCACCAAAAAAAAAAAATGTAAACATCCAGATTTTGTATTATAGATCTAGTAGAGTGAAAAAAAAGAAAAATTATAACACAATATAATACTTTAAAACAGCAAGGGCATAGCTTGTTGAGAATTGATTAAGAAAAAAAAATGTTAATATTAATGTAAACAGTTACATGAAACAGTCTCTGCGTAGACTCCTTACTTACTTACATCTTCAAATGGGTTAGGTATTCGTACAGATTCTTCAGAGTACATTGCCACCTTTCCAACAACATTCAGTATCCTTAACTCCATTTCATCCAGAGTTCTTTTGCTGCTACCACCAGATATTGAGGATGACTTTTTTCTTACAGAATATTTCTTATCATTCCAGTACTGAAAAAAAAGATACAGGTTCTTTTAATATTATTTAAGTGATTGTATTTCTTGAAATTTTATCACTGTATTCAGAACAAAACATGTTTTTATTTTGAATACCTAAGATACCTTTAGCATAGGGTAAACAGACGTGATAAAGTTTTGACTACACTTGTGTGCAACTGAATTGTCTCAAGATATATTATAGGAAAAAGATAGATTTTGCTGAAAATTGATTTACCGTTTCCGTTTTATCATCATTTATTTGAATATGACCTGTAAAAAAGTTTTGTTAGAATAGGAAAAGCCGTTTGCTGAAAAAAAAAACAATCTGCTGTGCCATGCTACGGCTTGAGTAGATTCAGTTGCACGCGAATATATGATTAGTCTTAAAATATTAAAACTATACCTCTCTCCATTTCCTAGCGGATTTAGTAGCTCCTGTGACGCTATTTAATCTGGTAGCTAGTTTTGCCCATTATGCGTTGCCGGCCTTTGAGAAATGAGTATGCTCTTTTCTTGAAGGTCCCTAGGTCGTATCCGTTCGGAAATACCGGTGCAGGCACCTATCTATACATTTTAAATAGACCAACATACACGTTACTACCATGACTCTTGTTTATTCAAATTACTACCTGATTCCCATAACTTGGCCCGCGTGAATGCAGTGATTCTGCTATATTTTGGGGGTTTTGATTTTCTTTGTACAGAAACCTAAATTACTTAGGTAAATGTAAAGTATTATTAATTAGGTATAACTGTTTGGGAAAGTACCCGTAACAAACAGTTAGATAGGAACGATGTTTTTAATATACAAACCTTTACCTCATCATAGCGAACACAGTAAAAAAATAATGAGAAAAATTGGTGCAGTCGTTCAGAAGTTACGCGTGTAGATTCATTTATATTTATAGATAGTGGATACACATAATATAATATCACATAATATAATTAGAGGTAGCGCCACGCTTGTAGCCTAAAGAATCTCGCACGTTACGCGAATGAAGTAGCGGGGAACAGCCAGTACAATATATTTTTAAGAAGGGGTTAGTTGGAGGGTTTTATGTTACGATGTATGTTCGCGATCTGCCCTCAAGCTGCTAAACCGATTATTATTTAATTTTGTAACTATCTGTAATTTATTCCAACTTAAAATATAGGATTTTTCTAGATTTTTTACCCTAACATTATTTGCATTGCAAACTAAATGTTTAATACAATATTTGCATGAATTCAACAGTAAGCGAGCTGACGCACGTTTGGGCAAGACAACATCTGCCAGGTCCGCTATACTTAATAGATAATAATAAAAAATAACCAATTTGGAAGTGACACCTTTTTACTATTCTCTCTTTGAAATAAGATTTTCAATACAAAGGGTATGCTATATATATATGTTTCTAATATTGGCGTACTTGTACTAAGAGTGGCTGCGATAATACATAAACACCATCATAATAAATGGTATCGTACTAAACGAAGCTATAAAATATGAAAAAAACTTCTACATAAATAGTGGAAAAGCCAACTTTAAATTAGGGTTGTCACATTCTCGAACTTTTGCTTATAGCTCAGAACTGTCAGCTTGGATGATATTAGAAGTAAATAATTATGCCTAAGAAGTATTATGTTTCGATGTATATTGTACTCGGAAAATAGGGTAGCTGCCACTAAAATAAACCCAAATAATTTTTGTTGTGTATAGTTGATAGAGGTTTAATCAAATTACATTAAAGTTATAAATAACAAGACACCGAAAAGCAATCAGAGCGCATGACGTCACGGCTTGCCAGACAAATTGATATTATTAAAACTGGCACTCCAATCATACTCAAGTACAGCTGTTTGTTTGGCAAGACATTACGTCAAAAAGACGCCATGTTTAAATGGCTTTAGCGCTTAAATTTAAATGGATTTATAAATCTGTATTTTTATTAAAATATTTATTTTTTAGGTTGCTACAAGGCAACAGTAAGATATTTTTGGACGGTAATATTGTCCAAAAAATGGCAGTCTGTAATTATAAACTGTTGGACAAAGGTATCCTTTTTCACCACAAGAAAAAAGTTTTATCCAGTGTTGGGCTTCGTTGGAAGCTGATGGATAATTTGATGAAACGATGAAAAATCTGAGATACGCGTATTTCATAACAATGTATCTTACATCGCAAATCTTATTATCAATTTAAAATAAGAGTCTAATATAAATTTTAACGATGCCTAATCCTTTCATTCATTCTTCATCCTCTATTATTAACTGTTAAAATCCATCACTCTGGTCTCTCACTCTCATCGACTAGGCCATTGTATTCCATTCCTTTTAACGTTTTATTTTTTATAAGACGCTAGCCACTAGCCGAGTGCTAAGAGACCATTTGAACTAAGATGTTCAAGCATTTATTCCGGAGGTACAGAAGTAGGAAATATAGACGAACAAGTCGATGTTATATGGCGGCATCGAGCACGCAATATTATGGTGGCATGAAGCTGATCTTATGATGTAGCTTGAAGGGTGGGCATAGGAACCAAATTGAAAACGACAAAATTCCATCGAGTTTTGCCTCTTATGATTAGTAATTTGTCTTCACATGGTATTCAGGGTCTTATGATGAAATTGGAAGGTGGATATAGGATCTTCGCAATAAAACGTCACATTCCCGAAATAAAAGATATTTTAAAACAATCTTTTTACTTAAAATTTATTAATCAATTACTCTTAACTAGCGGACGTGTTCTTTCCCGAACATTGACTCGATTGCCATTAGACAGATAATTAACTAATCTCTATCCTTTCCACAAAACCTGATACTGGCCGTGAAATAATAATATTACGTAGCACGTCAGTCAAAAGATTACAGTATGAACGTCATCTATTTGAAGTATACTGCAGTAGCAACCAAATTTTACATTATTTCTAATATTTCGACTTTTCCTTTATTTATTTTTCTTTTATACTTTCTCCTTTTAAAATATTAAAAAAAAGCTTCAACTTTAAAAGAATTTAATTTTTCAAAATCACAAACAGATATGTAAAATTAGTTATTTACTAATTAGTGAAAGTCCCGTTGGAACTGTTTCAGCTTTCAGTTCAGTTCCAAACACAACATATAAGAATTGTGTTTTTTTTCTTGTAAATCTATATAATTACTACTAATATATAAAGCTGAAGAGTTTGTTTGTTTGCTTGAATGCGCTAATCTCAGGAACTACTGGGCCGATTTGAAAAATTATTTCAGTGATAAATAGCTCATTTATCGAGGCAGGCTGTAGGCTACATATCATCACGCAAAAATTTTTAACAAAATTTTAAGTAACAATTAGTACTATATATACCAGTCTGATACACTAATTAAAATGATATGATTTCGACGATTAAAAAGCAAACACTATAATTTAACTTATTTATATGACAGACTACGGAAATTTTGCGAATGTCATCAATTAGTCACAGCTGACGTGAGACCTTGCTTCACGCGCTGCTTCAGGTCTTCCGGCATCGCTAGCTGAGACTTTCGAAGAAACCTTGAAGAAAGCATTTTATTATTATAGGTATTATAAAAAGTAATCTGTATCATAATATTCGTATATCTACGCAAAAAAAAATGGCCGCTTAGTAATCAACTCAGGACTAACAAATATTTACAAATTACAACATCAGCGGAATATTCAATCGTTTCTAAAAAATATACCATAATCACGAATAGCGCACAGGGTAGTAATCAAAATGAAAACAAAACTGTTGACAAAAAAAAGAAAAGATACGGAACGTTTGTATATTTTTTATATACACGGTCTAAGTCAAAAATATTTTATTTATATAGACTTTTGCAAGTGCTTATGGAGTTCGTGTGTATGACTATTTTTTTAAATCATTTGACAATTTGGTGATAAAATTTCAGACTTAAAAGCTAAGTTTTGTTAGCTTTGTTAAAAGCTAAGTTAAAAAATTGCGACTTTATTTCCCATAAGATGAGATCGGCGTGACACATCTCTTTCTTTTACTTGCAGTAATTTAGATTACATAACTCCAGACACAATGTATTTTAACATCATGATGGGTACGAACCGCAAAATTTGTATCTATCGAAATAAAGGGAACTTCAAGAGCATTATAATTTAAACGTTTAAATAAAGTGTGCGATCAGTTCTAAATGATTGTAGATCAAGCAGCGCCCGGTACAGAATAGAGAACTCTTACAGAAAATGAGCGTAGAATGCGAAGTATGGAGGCAATGATGTCTATGTATAATTTAATTTGTAGAACAAATCACAAAACAATAGATGATAACAAAATTTAAAAATTAAAAAAAAAATCGTATGTAACGTAAAGGGCCATCCATATTAAGTCACACGTAAAGAGATTGGAAGAGGGAAACAAAGTGTCAAATAATGAAACGATTAGGGATAGAAGAAGAAATGATTGGAGTATCATCACGTTAAATGTCAAAATATTTACAAACAGAATGTTAACTTTATATAAAGATTTCATTAGATGTCCTTAAAAAATATATCTCTGGAAGATGATGACAACAATCGGCACTCATCTACTCACGACACGTGTCAGTACCTATATAAATGAGTCATTACTTTCTTTTAAGACTAGGCACGTGTTATTCTGACCTTGAGCGTAATTTCTCCGTCGGTTAAGATTTCCTTTCGAAGATAATAACAACTCTCAGCACTCAAGTTCCTACAACAGATGCTGATATTTATAAAATTCACTAAAGTTCTGACGACACGTGCCAGTCCCTATATAAATGAGTCATTACTTTCTTTTAAGACTAGACACGTGTTATTCTGACCTTGAGCGCAATTTCTCCGTCGGTTAAGATTTCCTTTCGAGAATAATAACAGCTCTCAGCACTCAAGTTCCTACAACAGATGCTGATATTTATATGTAAATGAGTCGTTACTTTCTCTTAATGAAAGTCACGTGTTATTCTGAATGGTACCGAAAGTTTTCGCTTCACCTATCTATACATAGATAGTAATTATACAAATTTAATAAATAATAACAAGAAGTGTCTTGTTATAAACACTTCGTCTGTGGCATGGTTGGTGGCTCTTAAACGGATGAATTTCGCTTCGTATTTTTTTTTAAATTTGAAAGCCTTTCGGTGGTTCTTAGCTATGTTTCGATAACATCGGTCCAGCAGTGTAAGAGGATCAGCTCTTTTCCTAAATTATGTAAGGCATTTTTAAAGTATTATTATTTACTTTTTAGGGGTCGTTCCATTAACTATGAGATTTTTTTAAATTTTAGGTTAGGTAGAGATTTTTAAAGTTTTAATTGAATTTTATAAATTGTTGTACCAATATTACATGCAGTTCTTGATAGTTAAACAAAAAGTACAATAAAAATACGATAGAAGCAGAAGCTGGCAATTAGCTTGTTTCCTTGGTTTTTTGTTGTTATTTTGAAATCGAAAATCCGGTATGTGATAGTACGTTTATGTGAAAGCATTTTAAAAATAAAATACAATGTCTTGTTACCAATTTCCGACTGGACTAGACTCTGTATGTGACATCTTCATTTTGAACGGATTCATTTGATTTTCATTTTTAATTCTATTAGAATAAGGCACATTTTGAATTGTCGAAATCTTAATACAACATAGCATAGATTTTCAATAGCTTACAAAGATATTCACAAAAATCTAGAAATTCCATGCAATAATCTTTTTAAAAATTTGTAAAGAAGCACAACGCCGGAATTCCAAAACATTTTACACTTTTCAATGTACTGTCGACACTTTTCTAAGTATGAATTTACTTTCGCATCAAACGTTGAAAATCGCTACTTGCATTTTTGTTACAATACTTTAGGCAAGGTCTGTTTGTGTTAAACTTTATTTACATCACAATAGTCCAATGCTTATAAAACGCGTAGCTATGCCAGATAATGCGGAAAGATGCAATGCGATATGAAATAATACCGATGCTCACCTCCACTACTAGTGTTCCCTTCCTTGTTCAACGAGACCAGGTCTGTTTCACATCCTATGAAGATTTCCACAAGTCGGTGCCATCTGCATCAATTTAGCACCTATTTGGCTTGTTGTGTCTACTAAATCGTAAGAAAGTACTATTTATTTTTTGCTTTTTAATTCGTCGTCTTTTTGTTTTTGAAAGCGGTTTTCTTTTCATTTAAAAATAATTTATTAAAACCATATTTTGGTGATAAATTTTATGATTTAAAAGTTCAGTTTTCAAGGATGGCTCGCGTACTGCATTAGGGAGAGCAACACGGTCGGGTATTTTTTGGACGTAATAACACGTCTTTAAAACTGCTTCCATGGGAAGGCAATTCAAAAAAGGAATGATAAAAAACGGGAAATACATTTTGGTATTGCAGTTTCATATCTATCATTGCTCTCCAAAATTCTGTTACACTACTGGATACCTAAAGAATGATAGAATTTATTACGTCTTGATGAAGCTATGTATGACTCCGGCATAATAGAGTATCTGTTTGTCTCGGATCTCCGCAAGCGATTCTATCAAGTATTTTGTCCTAAAATTTTTTTAATAGGAAAATTTATATAAATCATTCTATCAATATGACGTAAATCAATTAGTAAGTAATATAACTGACAAAACCCACATGATTATCACAAAAATTAAGTAAACGTTATTGTTTACCTGAATTGCTCCACACGCGCATATAGAAAGACGCACATCACAATTGACTTATAAAATTAACACAAAACTCATGATTTCTACTATACTATTACAAATATAACTTAATTCCTTAAGTTCAGTTTAATACGTTTTGTCAAATGTATATATTTAAACGTGAAGCAAAACCGTTCGGTAACATTTTATGAAAACTGCGCTAACGGAGTATGTAATTTGGCACAATTATCCATACTAATATATAAAGCTGAAGAGTTTGTTTGTCAGTTTGAACGCACTAGTCTCAGGAACTATCACTAACCTCTAAAATTACCCAGTAAATGGGTAACATGACTACAGGATATCTCATTAGCGAAAATAGTTACGTCGTAGCGTAATAAGCCAGACTAGTTTCGAATGTCACACCTTACTAATTAGGCCTATAAAGACCTGTTGTTACGTCGAAATATAACGTGTTTTATGAAACTCTTTGGTAAGCTTAATTATTGCATTAAATTTGATAAGGTTGATTTTTCATGTTGGTTTTATGGCAAAAATCTACATCCATGCGGTGTGACTAGGGGACCTTAAAAATTACGTACTTCTTTCTCTCATTGAGATATTATCAAGGGATTACGATTTAAACTCAGTAAAATAGCGAAAGAATAGAAATTAATATCGCGTCTTTCCATAAAAAAAAAATTGTGTTTCTTCTTCTACTTCCTAGCTTTAACCCGGTTAAATACCAGGGTCCGCTTAGATTGCAGAGGATTTGGCTGTGGGGCGAGTTAAGATGACCGATTGCCATCTAATTGAATCCAGGCCCGCCACTGTAGCAGATATGACTACTTCAGTATTATAATACAGCCTATAAAGAATACCTGACTAAGCATTTTGTATTAAGTCCGCATTTGAATACGTTTTTATTAGTTGCTCTAAAGCCAACAATAAATGTTTCTAGTGATTCGTATTGATAAGGACGTTAGCATTTACACTCTGGTAAGTCACCCGCCCATTTGTCACTTGTCCCCAGCGTTATAGTCTCCTAAAATCTCTCAGTTGGATTTAACTTGTCAACCTTGCAATATTCAGCAAGCTTCGGACACAGTTGGCCGAAATAAATACAACTTATCATATCATCATATCCTTCCTACCCAAAATACTGAAAAGGATTTGATTCAGGGCATGGAATTTGAGCCTTAGTAGCTCAACGATAGAAAAAATAGACTGAAATCCGCAAGATACCCGGTTCAAATCCCGACTCCGCTGGGGTATTTGTAGTGTATAGATAAATGAGGGTAGTGTTTGCAGATAAATTTAACCCCGTAGGTGGCGCTGTCGGTATGTTACCTAAGTTAGGTATGTTTTTCGCTATAACTCAAATAGGGCCACTATTTGACTCCTGTTTGTTGAGTTTCACTCGCATTATTTCTGAAGGCTCAGGAAAAAGGAAAGAAAGAAAAACTCAATAGAATATATAAAAATTACTAAAAGATATAGAGTTAGTTAGTGGTATCTTTGAAATACTTTCAATAGATGGCGTTAGTATTGGAACTTTCGTGTGAACGTAAATTGGGCAAGACAACGTCTGCCGGGACCGCTAGTTTTCGTATGAAAAAAAACATACGAGAGCTAAGCAACATAACTATAATAATACTTTGTATGTCATAGACAACAAATAAATATTCAAGAGATGCATCTCTTGAATATTTATTTGTTGTCTATGACTAGATAAAAAACCTTGTGCCGTTTTACGATCGTTGAATGGACGTCACAAATCAAACGTCACAAGTCACCTGAATTTGTAGTCGTACACACTTTTGTTTATGGAATATAGCATGTCCACAAGTTTGATAATTTTATGTCAGTTTACGTGTCATAAATAAATAATATGATTGATAGAATCAGGCGTTACTTTGCGGAAGTCTATGACATGCATGAAATACTAAACTACTTTGCTTAAATCCGCGAACGAACACGAGGGAGAAGCATAGATCTATCTCCTGATGGTGTCGAGCGAAGCGTGCGTTGAGGCACATCGGAAATTCAGAGTATTGCTGTTCTTTGGTGACGGATTCTAGTTGCTTTCGGGTTGCACCATAGCACCGATTTTTACTCGTATTCATTCGCGAATTTAAGCAAAGCAGTTTAGTATTTCAGGAATAAATAATATCTGGGTATCAAGCAATGTGTAACTCTTTGATTATTTTGAGTCATTCTTAGTAAAAAACGTCAGCAATTGCTGATTAGCGTCATATTTTTAAGGTCACTAAGCCATTTAACAAACACACTGCCCGTGGATAAAAAATACACAAACCTTTCAATATGTGAAAAACTCTTTGTACCCAGGCTATTTTTAAAAAGTGACAACAGATGGCGCTAGTAATATTTTGAATCGCGATCGTGTTTTCGTATTTTGGTAATACTAGTATCTGATAGTAATATTTACACGTAAGCGACTATTTTATCAAATGACCAATTAACAACTTGTTTACTTTAATAAATTAATATATTAATACTTACTATTGAGTACTATTGTATCATTGTATGTAGTTATATTCAATAGACATTTGAGGAAGGTCTTACTCGTACTAGGTAAATCGCTTACTAGGTGGAAGGGGAACAGACGTCAGTACGATTTTACTTGCTTCACGATATGATTACTGAACAGTATAAAAGTCTTATAAAAAACATCTAAAATCATCTAAAAGTGACCGAATGCCAAAATATAGTTCTTATCGAAACTTCCAGCCGCTCCTCCTAAATAATCGAAAAACGTTTATTATCCAAAAAAACACACATATAAGCTACCCAGACTCGGGGTGGGGATAGAACTAACGACCCCCGAAGCGGAAGGCAGGGCAGTGAGGGTGGGCAGTGAGCCCAATGTGCCAGTTGAATAAATAGACAAATTAGTCGAATAAATAACCAATAGTGAATAAATATTAATAATAGATACAGTTTTTAGACATGCATAAGAGAAACATAAGATTGTATAATTGAATAATAAGTTTGAGCTGTATAACTAATCATATCAATAAAATCTTGTATATAGTAGGGTAATATATCGGATACGCGATAAAACAATTTCTTAAGTAATTTCAAAGTTATTGACAGATATCGCTAATGAAAATAATTTTCCTAATGAGTTTTTTTTTTATGTTACAAGGGGGCAGACGAGCAGGCAGCAGGCACCGAAGTGCCTACCGACGCCTACCGGCCCTTAATGACGAGTTTAGGCCACCGGGAAGTCTCACAAACCGAACGAAACGCGACAACAACACCATCACCGTTATACCGATAAATCTCGTTATACCGATAAATCTCGTTATACCGTACCGTACCGTACCACAAAGCTGCATTATCCTTATTTAAGCCCGCGCAGTCCAAAACCGCGTAGATGCTAGATTGAGAATTTTTTTTGAAACAGATTATTAACTAAGGTTATTCATCTGTGTTAGTCATTATAAGACCTATTTAATTTACTTTACATTTTCTTATATACATATTATTAAATAAAATCTAGATGTCAAATCATTTTTAATTCTTTCTCAATTTCAATGAGGCAGCCTTAAATATTAAGTGCTCTATGGTTACCTCTATGGCTTGCTCTGTCTGTGTATCATAGATAAACATAAAGTCAAGAGTGTTAAATATAAGATTTTAATAGAGTAATATATAAAAAATTGGGCTGGACCTTATAATAGATGTTATTTCTAAACCACAAACACTTTAATTTTATCTATAACATGTAATAGATATCATAATTTAGAAAATGACATAGCAAACGTCACTCAATTGTTTTGTCTTCCCTGAACTTCTTCACTAACACTTGAACTTTATGGTATGGAATTAGAGTTCAATTTGACTTTTAAGAATGACTACCAATCGTTTGTGTAGGAGTATAGAAAAGTGTTTTTTTTTAGACTTTTTCAGGCAATTTTTTAAATTTTTGTCTCCGCGATAACGATTCTCGTACTTCAAAGATTATTATCAAAAAGAATTAGCGAAATTGGTTCGGCTCTACTTGAAATTTGCGCTTAACGCAATTTGGCATTTATTTACATATACATATAGAATTCTACACTTAGCTTATACCTCACTATCCTTAGCTAAAAAATGCTTAAATGCAATACAAAAACTCATTTTAGCTAACAATTTAATATATCTTCCTTGCCTAAATTAAAGGTTCCTCTATCAGTCCCCGCTAAAAACGGAAAGTTTAATTAAATTCTTAATTGGAGAACATTAATTAACGTTAATATGTCCGGATTCTATTGGGGTGAATTGGGTTAGCTCTGGATAGTGGACAGTGGTCTAAAAGAGCCTTTGCCCAGCAGTGGGACATTACAGGCTAATATAAATAAATACGAGTTAAGTGTTCATGAATTTGAACATCTGAACGAACGACATTATATTCTAGAAAAAAAATTATATTGGTACTTTGTAGTGGCTGTTACTTTTGACCTTTTTTTAATGCGTTAATTATATGTAAATATACGATAAAAAATATGGAAAGCTGCTAATAACCCACTAAGACGTAAATTAATCTAGCAAATATCTAGCAGATGTATATTTTTAATCCCTTATTATAAGCATTAAGTCTAACGCATGCAGCATTATAAGGTCTAACCTTTGCGCGGTTGATTAATAAATTACGTACGTATTCGAACCCACGACCGTTCGGCAAAGATCACACGCCACTGACCCTTATTAATGTTTAATTTTTAAAAAAAGTTAATTAAATTTTTCTATCACCCCAACATAATAATTTAATTTTGAGCCTCAATAGCTCAACGGTATAAGGTATGGACTGAAATCCGCAAGGCACCCGGTTCAAACCCCACCGCCGTTGTGGTATTGTCGCACCCACTCCTAATGCAAGCTTTTAATTTAAGAAAAGGGAATATTAAACATATCTAAAAGTATTCCTAATATTCTTAAAAAAAATATATGCGAAAAAAGTGTATTTCGTTACTTACTATGCCTAAATTTCTCCAGTCCATCAAATCTGACAACCGCTCCGTTCTGTTTCTCTGAATGATGCGCTGCCGGCGCGTTAACCTTACAAACAATTTATAGTTAAATATTCATGTTAAAGGCTCTTATTTATTTTCTAAGCTCAGTATTGGCACTTACTTTGTAAAATCGAACATATATTGAGCCAGTTGTTGTACGGAACCCTCTAGGGAGATGTATCGACGGTCCACCACGTATATACCGTAGGACATCGGATCGGCTATATGCTCTTGCATAAAGCAACCGAAACCTAAAATGCTTTATCGAAATCGTAATATTAGTCAAAAACGTGCCCTCCCCCCCCCATCTCCGGCTACGCACGGTTACTTATATTATGGGGGGTTTCGTACGGATTCGTGCGTTTTTTGAAAGTATTCTATCACCTATGTTCATCGGGGATAATGTAGGATTCTAATAAGTACCACACGTGTTAGAAACTGTTCAGTTCGTGGATTTTCCTATTAGAAAACCTTAGATATCAAGTTTTTGGCCCCATCCTTTTATACTCTGAGTTGATATATCGGCCAGAATAAATTATGATCTATAAGGTCACATAACAAGAAAATCTCGAAGACCGCGGGACGTATAAAGAAGAAATTAGACAAGGAGGTATTTTATATTTAGTAGACATCTGCTAGGAAAGGATTAATGAAGTCTATAGGCTCTCGCAATTTTTCGCAGACGAAGTTGCGGGAAACAGTTAGTAATCAATACGTGTATACACGTAATATCATACAAATACTACGTAATGATTACGAGGCTGTTTAATTAATGGCAGCAATACCGGCTAAACGACACGTATAGCGCCATCTTGCTGACTCATTAAATTTTACGCAACTTTTTCAACCTAGCGGAAATTTTTCGAGAGGGAACTGCTTTTTAGGGTTCCGTAGTACTACAAGGAACCCTTATAATTTCGCTCTGTCCGTCCGTCCGCGTTGGACTTGAAAATTTTGCCAAATTTCATCCTTATGTGTAACGCAGCTTTTGAGATTTCTTCGTTGGTGACCTATCGCTTTTATAGATATTATTATAGATAAGTAGGTCTGGACTTGACTTAATTTAAACTTCTCTTATACCACAGTACCAAATGGTACATCACCATGACTTGAGAGGCCTATAAAAGGTCCTGATTAAAAAAATTCGTGATTTTTCCGATATAACCGGGCTTTATCCGCCGCTTTTTCCTTCCCTCCTAGTAACGTTGTCAAGGCCATTAGGGTTAGGAGACACAAAAAAAACAACTGGCAGACGGGCAAGCGGTGCACCCAAGTGACTACCGACGCCTACGGCCAAATGCACCACCAGCAGGCTCACAGATCCATTACCGGCCTTTAAGAATACATACTTCCCTTCTCTTTCTTTCCGGTCTAGTACCAGAGTCCGCTTAAATTCCAGTGGATGTGGCTATCGGGAGAATATAGTACACCTACTGTCTGACGTCATCCCCGTAACTCCAAAACTAGTATTAGAATGGATCACTCATCTTTCACCGAGCCGCAGTAAAACTTACTTTACCAGCAGGTTATGAAACGAGCACCTCACTATAACCAGACTGACCTCTCTATGTCCAGTCTGACCTGTCTATTTCCAGTCTGACCTCTCTCTCTCATTTCTGTTCTGACCTCATTCTCTCTATTTCCATTCTGATATCTCTCACTATTTCCAGTCTGACCTCTATATTTCCATTCTGACTTCTCTCTCTATTTCCAGTATGACCTCTCTCTTATTTCAACTCTGACCAAAGCTTGCACTTTGGCTCGTCGCACTGCTGAGACCTTCCTCAAGTACGCGGCGCGCTCTGCCCAAGTCCACGGGCAAACCGCAGCCGCCAGCAAGGCGCACCACGAGCAGACTCGAGCCATCCTAGATACGCTACTTGCGCAGGAGAATAAGGTGCGTCACTTTAAGGGACTACTTATTTACATATTTTCTATTTAATTAAGATTTATAGATACTGTAATCCCAGCTATGACACGGTGCTCTTTTAACGTATTAATTTTATGTGATAATATATAATATACATAATATTATATTATGGGCATTCGAGGCTGTACAAGCGCGTTGAACGAGAATAATCATACAACGCGTTTTCCTATAATGTGGAATATTCCTACCGTGTTATAGGGGGATTACAGTACAAACGCACTTACTTAATTTTCTGCTACCCGCCATGGTATTGGAAAACCTAACAGCCGACAATATATTAAAAGTAGTCAACGACCAGAAGACGTGTTTTACACGTCTTAGTTCCTGACACCGCTGTAAATGTATTTATCGAGACGTGAGAAAAAGCTTGGAGTAAACTTGAAGTGGTCTGTGGCGACTATCTTAGTTTGAATGGGTGCATAGGTTCCTGTTTCAATGCTCATTAGTTCTTTGCTTTGCTCAGAGATGTCGCTTTTCACTGTTGACTAATTTGTCCATTTTGATATTATCGTTATTCTGTTAGTAACAGTTAACATGTGCATTTATGACTTCTCAATGACTTAGTAATGAAATAAAAAACAACACGCATCTTTATTATATTTACCTCCTTTGTAGAAAAATGTTCACCAGGTTATTTATAGGAGCTTCAGCAAATAGCCAGATCACGAGTGAAACTATACAACCTTCAACGATGATTCCAAAACAGGACGTCAACTGTAACAGAGATTTGCCATACATTTATTTCATATATAAAGTTATTGCGACGGTAGCGCCACGCTTGCAATCCTTTTGATCTGCAGCCGAATATTCCCTGTATCTTGAAGGCCGCCTTCCAATGAGAATTATTCTATAATTAAGGTCTTTAACGTTACAAATTTTCAAAGTATGAAATATGTCATACATCATATTTCAAAATATGATGTATGACCACATGACGCACGATGCGTATCTAACACTATATAAAAAAATATATTTGCACTGTGATATTGTTAAATTTGACAACAATTAATATACATACGGTCGTCATGAGAACGCTTTGATACCATCTAATAGTAAAATGGAAGCATGAGTGTGTAAATCGTCTGGCTTTGGTGTGCGTATGGTATTAATGCATATTTTATAAAAGTCTTAACATACGCACCGCCTCACTAAGTATAATCGTGCCAAATTTCATACTCCTTCGCTAGCGCAATTTTTTCAAAATGGTACCGAAAGCTTTCATCATGTTTTAATATATAGATTCCTTAATTGCACGGACAACATTTGACTATTTAAAATATCGAAATCGTTGAGACAATTTCTTGCTGCACCAGGAGGCTCGCAGCTGCGTTGCAGGCCTTAAAGGATAACCGGAAACTCTGACAAACCGAAAGAAACGCAACAAAAATACTATTACTTGTCGTGACAGCATTGCCGTCACTTCACGTCGCTCTTATTGTAATGCCGGAGTCAGAAATGGCTTCATTTGAATGATCATTTGAATGATCATGTAGTGTGGCCGGGTACATAGTGTAGCTGCGCAAAGTTTTGTAGTACTTTGTAGTCTACAAAGACAATAGTGTACAAACACTTAGAGCTATGTCTCCGGCATAAATGAGGTATTGGTCTTCCAACTTTTGATTATTTAAAAAATTATTATATATTAAAAGACCTTCCTAAAACATTTAAACGTAAAGTTGTCAGTGGCCATCGTAAAATAATTCTCCCATAAACGCTGTTGACTATAAAATCTATAGTAAGCATATTTCTCGGAACGTCTTCCGCGGTGGGTCCTAAGCCTAAACAAATATTGACTGGCCGACGCCCTGCAGCGCCCGCTGGCCTTCGTGCCCACCGTCGTGGTCAACGAGGTGCGGAACCTCTTTACTTCGCCAATACCTCTTTCTCACTCGTCGAAAAGGCATCAATGCTGTCGCGCGAAGTGATGGTACTGTAGCCATGTTTTGAGGGTTTCCGACGGTCTGAACTCCTCTTTAAAGGCCGGCAACGCATCTGCGAACCTTCCGGTAGTGCGGATGTCCATGGAAGTCGAAAGTATGTGCCCATTCGCCCCTTGTAATATAAAAAAGACCGCATATCTTTTCCAGAGCTAACAAAAACATATATATTGTAGTGTTCCTGTATTGAGAATTGTTCTTATTATTGACTCGCTGACCCACCAGAACACAAGCTGTCGTCCGCTCTCTATGGGAACTTGGGAACTACGTCACACCCGGAACCCCCATAATCCCACGAATAGTATCACTCAGTGACATTAACCGAGACCCGCTGTTTAACTGCCTTCCGAAACGCACAAAATCGATTGCGTTAAGAACTGCCCAACCTAGCGATGGACGCAAATGCCGGCCACTCATTAGACTACGAGCTCCATCGTCCTCACTATTCGCAATAAAGCCTTTGCACCTGATCTGCAGAAGTTCGACCAGGCGGTGCAGGACGAGGCGCAGACGGACCTGCGGGCCGTCGTGTGTCGCGCGTCCCCCACGAAGCCCAGCGGCTGCTAGCGGCCAATGACCTCGTATTTTAGTGCATCTCATTACAATAAACCTTTACACCTTTACTGCCCTTTTATTCATGCCTCCTTATTTAAATCTTGTACTTGTAATTCTGAATGTTATTTATGTAGAAATAAAAGAGCCTAAATGGTAAAGAGATATAAGACTATTTTCTATATATATTCCATTCCTATTCTATATATTTTTGTTAGTGCTAGTATCTACTTGTATAAAATAAGAATTAAAATTTTGGCCTTTCAGGGCTCTTATATTAAACTCGCATTTTTAAATTAAATAAAGTAGCCAAGAGCGTGCCGAGACATGCTTAATAGAAGGGTTCCGTATGTAATAGGCGATAAAAGTATATGTTAAATAACTTGGAAAGTGGTCCGACTTTGCTTAAAATAAGTTTTTAGCATGCCCTATTATTAACAGGGTAACTTTTACATCTAATACTGTGGAAATTTTGGGACAGAGGAGGACCACCTTGCGGGTGGCAAGACGGACGGACGGACAGAGCAAAACTATAAGGGTTCCTTATAGTACTACAGAACCCTAAAAACAAACAATAACTAAAAAAAATCAAAGAAACTACAATCAAAGTAAAACAATTATTTATTGAATATATTTACAACATATGTACACTGTACAAGCGTCCTGCGCTTGTATCTTTGTATGAAAATTACAACCTTAAGTAGAGCGCCCACCGGACATAATTAATCCATAGGTAAGAATCAACACAATGTATCATATCAATGTAATTTCTTTAAAGTTTAAAACATCATTAGCTTGAGTTGGATAGTCTTTACCCTTAACTTTACCAAATATCCACCAAAGGGTTTCTAATGTTGATAAAATAATTAATTGATGGACGGATAATCCATCTTTTGGCAAAATTATAAATGAAGTAAAAGTTCTCTATGCACGTTTGACTCAGGGGGACTAAGCTGGCGAATGCGTGACGAGAGCGTTACGAAATGTGTGATCGGGCAAGGCGATTTCATCTCTTTCTCGAACAATTTTATAAATTAATATGTTGTTCAATACATTAAGTATTCTACACTTAATGTAATAATTCATTTTAAATATATATAAATATATAGATGGAGCTAAAGAAGTTTTACTTCAGTCGTGTGGCATAAATCACACTCGTGTTTAAATTTAGTAAGGTTCCCTATATTGTACACTTAGTACATTGTATTTGTTCAAAGAAATAGCACAGACATTTAATTATGTTAAAAACTACTTTATACATATATACAATCACAATTAAACTTGAATTGTATACATTAATATTGTATAACTAATTATTCTTAATTATTAACTTTTTCCAACATATTATTGCTGACAATTCATAGAAGAAATAAAATATAAACAACTTATAAATGCTTCTTATAACAATAATCACAATTTATCAAAAAATATATGTACAAAAACTTCTTACTTATTATTTAACTTACTTATTTGATTTGTAGTCTGTGTTTTAAATTAAAAAAAATTGTGTCAGAATGGTTCACCCATCCATCACTCAGCTGCGGTAATAACTGTTTAACCTAATGATTAGGACTCAAATGCCGGCCTCGCGGTTGGATCAATGTTTATTATACACTACAATGACTACCGTTAAAACTATACAGAACCCTCACATTCAACAGACATACTCCTCCTCAGTGTCCAAGTCCTCGTGCCGACTTAGTTTGTGACGTCTCATGTCCGACCGCCTGTTGGTCTCGTACCTACACTTGTTACACTTAAACTGCTTGGACTCTACCGTACACGTCCTGATGTGTCTCAACAGGGTTGCCTTGACACCGGACTGAAAGTTACACTTTTGACACTTGAAACCGTGTTTGACACTCACTAGACCGACACTCTGGTGGGTTTTGAGGTGTAGTAGCAAACTCATGTCGTGTCTGGCCTTGTAGTCACATAGATGGCACTTGTATTTCTTGTCACCCCGGTGTGTTCGGGCGTGTTTTGTATACTGCTGCTTGCTGGCTGTAGTGTACCCGCACACTTGACACACGTGCATGACCGTGGCGTGCTCTCCGGTGTGCTTCTTGTAATCAGCACGACTTGTGGTCTTGTAGTGACACTCCATACAGAAGTATTCGTACATTTTTCCCCACAAGATCTTTGTAAGGTCCTCGGAGGTGGGAGTGTTAACGTTGATAGATTCGAGTTCTGTTGATTTCTTGGATTTGGTGGATTTCTTGGGTTTTCGTCGCTCGACTAGCTCGAGCAGAGGTACATCGTCCTCGTCGGTTTCGTCGGACACGTCGACAACATCGTATTTCGGCTCCTCAATGATCACCTCGTCTTCGTCGCTCGACGTCAGCAGGCTGATGGGGTCATCTTTTCTGGAAATACATTATTCTTGTATTATCATCAGAATATATCACATTATTAGAACTGGCAACCCAGAAGTCCCAGCAGAAGTGAAAACGAATCGTCAGGGGTGTTAGTGACGGTGACAAAGCCATCCGGTGAGAGAGCCAAGTGCCCAGTGACACTGACATGAATTCAATGGTTTTGACCATGAAAAAATTCCCAACGTGCCTTAGAAATTTCACTTTAAAAATGTGCTAAAATTGACTTCTACATATGTACAAATCTAAGTTAATTGATTTAATTTGAAGAAAAAATTTTGTAGTATAATTTGTAACAGTCTCAATTTATAATTGTAAACATAGAGCGACGACCATCGACTTGTCTATGCGTGACTTTATACACTCTATGCCGGAAGTGATACCTTACTTCAGCCCAATATTGTCCACAGCTGGATTTTGTACTTAAGATATCCAATGGCTTCTCGCGATCATAACAAAAATGATTCGCTCATCAACAATCACTATCAGTCATGAACCACCAAAAATGCAGCTAGTTGAAGGTGACGAAAAGCCTTACTTCTCTCCCAAATCAATAACATCTGAATCGTCCCCAGCATCCGGGTCAGGGTCCGGTTCCGGTTCCGGGAACATAAGCGAGGTGGGGTCTACCTCGCACTGGACGCTCTCCAGCAACATGAGACAGTCTGGGTTGGCTGTCTCTTGCCCTTCCACACCTGGAAAGGGGGTCACCATCAGATAGATCATCATCATATATATTTATAGGAATCATTATTTGGCTTTGTAACATCTTCTCCTATATAGCTAGCAACAGGGTCCGCTTAGATTGTAGAAGATATGGCTACGGGGCGAGTTAAGCGGCGCGCTCCAAGCGCTCCAACACCATCTCCGTCATGAGCCCCACGCGGCGCCAGCCGGCGGCGCAGGGCGCGCGCGCTGCGGCCGGCGGCGTGTCGCCGTCCTTCGTGTTCCTGCAGCTGTACCACAACATGAGCACGTACCCCATCTCGCCCGCCGTGCCCGGTACGCCCGCCGGCTTTGCTCCTATTGTCGCCTCGCTCTTTTGTTTCTCGCTAGACTGACCGGGCCGGGCGAGCCTAGCCGTCGGAACGAGTGGCCTAGTAGCGTTTGTTTGTAAACCGAACGGCCGAGCGAACGAACCGAGCTATCGCTACTCGCAGATGGAGCTGAAGAAGTTTTACGTCAGTGGTGCAGTCTAAGGCGCGCTTTTAGCTCTAGAGACGAGTCGGTCGAGTGTAGTGAGGGTATTTGGGAGCGGTTAACCTCGCTCGCAAAGCGCGTCACGGCCCCGTCCGCTCGGCAGGCGAGGCGCCGACGATGCCGAACCCGCAGATGGATTCATACCGATCATCATTTAGCGGCAGCTTCATCCCGAACGTCGGCTATAATAAAACGATGGAAGATTTTCTAACATACGGGCTATTCTTCTGAATTCAATGGCAGCTGGTCCTTGTGTGTTGTAACTAACATGACTTCACTGTGGTTTTGAATTCCTATAACCATATTCCTTTATTTTCCGTAATAAATAGAATAAAATCAATCTCCCTAACAATTGAATTGAATTGAAAGTGAATTGTCTATAGGACCCATAGTACGTTGAGAATGTTGTAATCTAAATATGTTGAGAGCGTTGGAGATTATGAGTTATTTTCATTAATGTCGTTTAAATCCCTAGCAATATTTTATACAGGCAGTTTAATAATAAATGTGATCAATTGCATAATTACATATACTAGAGCATTTTTAGTTTAATGTATTAGTAAATCAGGCATAAAAGTAAAAAGTTCTAGAGGGCACATGCCCTTAGTATAAATGTAAGGCAGAGCCGTCACAAAAACATAAACATTTTCTATCAGACATTCTGCTCGAAGATTCCTCTTCTCCTACCAAGTCTTCTTCTATTTACCTACGTTATTCCGGACCTGTATCAGGGCCCCCTTAAATTGCAGAACAGGCTGTGGGGCCAGGTCTGTACTAAATCCTTATCACCGTCAACCAAGGCTGCAAGCTGGTAATTTGTAATCCCATCATCTGGATACACTAACCTTCTTCCTGTCCCCGAACTCTTTAAATAAATATTAATTTATTTAAAGAGTTCATGACTTATTTGTGTGTTTGATTATTTTTTAGTTCAAATCGACTAGACTACAATGCCTCCGCACATTTTCTTTTACATTCTATTGACATCCGTCAAAATGGCGTTTTTAATAATATCGTCTACCAGGAGGTTTATTAGACGAATGATAGACATTCATCATCATCAGCAGCCTGCGGCAGTCCACTGCTGGACATAGGCCTCTCCCATGGCGCGCCATTTAGCCCGATCTTATTACCTTAATGTATTTACAGATCAACAAAATGAAGCAGCACGTGCTTGTCACATTCATCATCGGAGCGGTGATGGCTGGTGTTCATACAGCGGCCTATCCCACTTATGATGAACAGGTCGTTGTTGGTGATGCTTTAAAGGTAACTATTATTACGGACAGGAAAATTGAATTACTGTATATTTATTTGTGTCATTGTCTTCCGATTAACCTCTTTCGAGTCTGTCTCCTGGTCGAAATGTGTATTGAGGCACAGCAGAAAATAAGAAGAAATAACTTAAATTCCTTCAACTCAAACGGTTCCCAAGATACGTATATTTCTTAGTTCTGAAGTTAAGGCTTCATCAAAGAAAATGTTGTTTCATTTACATAATCATACAGCTTGTACATGGGTAGGACAAGTGCCCAGTGGGGAACATAATTGGCCCGGTAACTTATGGAAGTCAGTCCTACATTTCTAGCGCGCTTGAGAATACATTCCTACGGTTTGTTAAATTGGGGATTGGTTAATAGCAGACGAGCCAAAATTCGGGCAAGTCGTCTGCCGAGTTTACTAGTAAGGAAATATGTTCGTAAAGTAAAGGTATATTTTGTGCGGTAGCTCTTATGGACAGTTCTAGGGGATTTTGAAAAAATCGTTAAATCGAGAAATTCGTTATATGGAGGCTCGTTATATTCAGATTGCGCTGTGTGTGTGTTCCGATATACACTGCGAGCATTATAAGCTGCAATTATGTATGTACGTAAACGTGTTCCTTTTTTGTTTGCTACACTGGTTACAGTTTAAAACGTAACGCGGTCCAGTATACTAACATCCCCATTAATTTTTTCTATTTTCACTTTTTCCAAATTTACACAACCACGATTTGTCTTCGCCCACGATTTTTTTAATAATGTAATACTGTTCAATTTTTTAGAACAAAAGTCGCTCTGTCTTTGATTGATCAGGCGATCAAAGCGAAAGCGCCAGTGCGCACAGTGTAAAAATGGCTAAAGACATTCTATATAAGCATTCCTCTGTTGTTAGTCATGGCGCCGTCTGTCTGTACTCCATTAAGCTACTTAGCATTGTTTAAAAGCATTTTTATAGACTTAACTTCATTAGATAGAATCACAGACACAAAATAGTTCAGGAATTTACGGATTGAAGAGTCTAGGGATCAGGGGTAAGGGATAGTCCAAGGGTGTTGCCCTGCTGCGCCTTGTTAAAGAAAACAATTTTCAGATACACTAAAAACGAGAGTAAAATATGTTTAAAAACATGTTCAAACATATTAGACTTAGTAATATGTTTCCGCCGAATTTTTAACTACTTAGAGCAGGTCGTGGCCTAATCAGTGGTTGATATTTGAGTCGATCGCTAGGTTAAGTCTTGCTGCGACCGGTTGATACATGGGTGACTTATTCTAACACTGGTTTATATTTGATATCCGACCTCCTCTGTGTGGCGGGAGTCACGTAAAACAGTGGAACCGTATGAATGTCCCGGATATTAAGATGAAAGTTATGTTTAAACACTTTTGATACTTCGGAAGGATATTTATTGTATTTAGTGTAAGAAAAACTGATTGAAAAAGTATTTCTTTTGACGTTCGGGTGTATGTGTATCTGGATTTGGCACGTTCACGTTGGAAACAGACAACTTATCACGTTAATGTTTTTTTATTAGCTTTAGAATTGCGGCGCTGTTACCTATTGAAAATGGGTGTGTAATTCGGTATCGTTTACTTATAATTAAATAAAAACTAAATTTGTGCACATACCACCTAGCGGAATGTTACCGTAGTATTAAGTATTAAGCTTGTTCTAAGCATAGCTTAGAAATAAAGATAGTTCCTAGTATTTAGAAAATATGAGGCGTGCACTTCGGATTTTCCAAACTATTTAAAAAAAATTGCTTTAATATAGTAGTTGACCTTGTACCATCTAATTATTATAATAAAATATAAATAAAAAATAAAAATGTAATGCTAAAAACTTAGCAGTAGCCTCCTTACTAAGCTTAAATTAAAAGCTTGTAGTAGGAGTGAGTGCAAAAAGCCCCAACGACGGTGGCGTTTGAACCGGGTACCTTGCGGATTTCAGTTCATACCTTCTACCGTTCAGCTATTGAGGCTCTAAACTATATTATTGTAAAGTTTTATTACAATCCATTCAGTAGTTTTACAGTGAAAGAGCGATATACATCCATGTGTACAAACTTGCGCGTTTAGAATATTAGTACGACGTAAGTCGCTGCAATGATCAATGAGTTCCCCTTTTATGGGTTTACCATGTGAATATTTTTGAAAATTAAAAATGTAACAATAACTCACACTCTTAACCATAAAATGTACGGCATTACAACGTTTATTATCAGACATTCCAGTTCTATTTATAACACCGACTCAGTATGGGCAATACCCGTGAAGTATTCATCTTAGCAAACCTAGATCAATAGACCGTAGTCATTGATAGTCTGTATCTTTTATCTATATTTAAGACACTTTCTACTTTGTGTAGCGCTTTTGATATATATTTTATTGAGAAAATTAAATTTCTTTTACCTAGACTTTTTAGGTCCAGGATTGTAGACATTCGATATATTGCTTTTTTCGTATTTCTATTGTTAAAGATAGAAGAAATGTTTTACTTGAAGAAGTTTTTTAAATTAATACTGGAATCCCTTACCCGATTCCATATCCCTCCAGTTAAGTATTTTATAGGCTCGTGTTATCCATCTGATGAAGTTTTTGAAAGGCATGTGTTATCACACCAGTAAAGTTTCATAAAGGCTTAGGTTATCCCTTCAGTTACGGTTTTTAAAGGCTTGTGTTATCCTTCCTGTTTATTTTTTTAAAGGCTTGTGTAGTCCCTTCAGTTAAGGTTTTTAAGAGCTCGTGTTATCCCGCCAGTTATTTTTTTAAAGGCGTGTGTTACCCCTCCAGTTAAGTTTTTAAAGGCTTGTGTTACCCTTTCAGTTAAGTTTTTAAAAGGCATTTCACTCTGTCCGTTCGTCCGTCCGTCTGTCTCTCCCCCACCTTAACATTTCCAAACTATTAGACGTAGAGACTTCAAATTTTCCATGTTGACAGACCATGCTAAAAACTCATTCGGAAAATTATTTTGAACTAAACTTTTGAAGTTATTTAACAAATACGTTTATAGAGTTTCAGATACGGAACCCTTCTGTATAATCGTGTCTTGACACGCTCTTTGTTATTTTTATACTTACTTATTTCAAAATGATAGTCTTTTTTTACAAGAGAACCGCGAAAATAAATGGTCTATGTAATTCGTATTCGCATTTAAATAAATTCGCACAGTAAGCACCGGTACGATGTGGCAAAAAAATGTATGATGTAAATATGGTAATCCGTACCATATAAGGTCACATAACAGCTTTGCACATCGTAGCAATGTTTGGCAGCAGCTAATTTGAACTGGCTTTGTCGGGTGGTGTGATAGTTTGACATTTTATTAGGAACTTGTTACGTCTTATAGTTTAGAAATCCTTACGCCTTGCGGGCGGACAGATGGACGGACGGAGCGAAACTATAAGGGTTCCTTGTATTACTACAGAACCCTAAAAAGATATCGCATGGAGTTCGTATCGTTAGGTTGTAAAAGTTTCTAAGGGGTGCCCGACATTGAAATCCTTGCCAATATAATATATTTATGGGTGTGGCGTTGATACGAAAAGATATTTCGTTATTATATACAAGCTTTTGATCACGATTATGCTCAGGTTTAAATTATTATTTGTCCCTGGTGAACGGTACTGTTTTTTAGATTAAATTATTTGAAAAAAGAATCGATGTCGTCAAACTGATATATAGTTAGGAAATAACATTTGCGCATTTAAATGAGCTCCTATAAATAATAGTCCAAAAGACCGCGTATGCATACAACATGGGAGGGAACTTTTGACCACGATTATGCTCAGGTTTAAGTTATTTTTTGCCCCTGGTGAACGGTACTTTTCTTTTAGATTAAATTACTTGAAAAAAGAATCGCTGTCGTCAAACTGATATGTAGTTAGGAAATAACATTTGCGCATTTAAATGAGCCGCTATAAATAATAGTCCAAAAGACCGCGTATGCATACAACATGGGAGGGCCCGGCATACGTTTCCGGTAGTGCCACCTTTCCGGTAGTGTGGAGTATATTGTTGAAATATGACTCACAGTCTATAAATATAAAACTATAAGTCCACCATAGCAACACCTCTGTGCAAACTCGGTAATATCTTTTATATTTATTTATTACAGATCTTACACCCGACTTCGCCCTTGTTGGATTCAATAAATGTGTTCAACTTTGGGAACTTAAGTCCCAGTGTACAATTAGACACTTCTAATTTATTTTATGTATGTTGTGCGGAACTCTATTTATTTTTGTAAAACTGTAGTAGCCTATGTTACTTCTCGCAATATCAGCTATCTGCTAGTGAAAGACCGGAGAGTCAAACATTTTTTAACTTGTGCTTTTGTTACGGAATTAGTAAAAAAAAAAAATAATTTCGACGTCACATACAGACTCTTCAGTTTTATTTATATGAATAGACGTAGAAGATGTAGATAACAATAAAATTGTAGTGTTTAGTGCAATGATGTTAGCGTGTCACCGGTTTATTAGTGAAACGTCATCAGATCAACTGTCCATTGTTCTAGAAGTACCAGTAAACACACTCGAACGCGTACAAGTAGACGCCTAGACCGCTTTGTT
>JANCMC010021608.1:6442035-6484912 GCA_024363005.1 Charaxes varanes
GATCAACTGTCCATTGTTCTAGAAGTACCAGTAAACACACTCGAACGCGTACAAGTAGACGCCTAGACCGCTTTGTTTACGACGCACACGGTACAGAAGTGTTTTCTAATCTGCACCGCATTAAGCTTAAATATATTCATTTATATAAATGGGATCAATGAAAAGGAGCAAAATAGATTAAACATTGACAACGCGAATGTATTATAGTAACGCGAACTTGTTTATAGAAATGAACTCTAATTGGTCTAATTTTTACTATTATTAATATTTATTAATATCGGATGCATTCAAAATAATCGCAAAGAGAAATGCAACTCAGAATGTCATAGCGACAGCGGAAAGGCAGATTCACATCTGAGCCGCAGATTTTTTTTTCTGATCGTGTAATTCTGTTGGTCAGAGTGACCTTCACAGCGTCAACAACCCCTTTTATAGCATTGTAGGTAATAAACCATCTAGCTGCACTTTATACCGAATCACAAATTAATCAAAACGACAACTGGTATCTCGAATTTAGGTTTTGGGAACGCTAAACAGGCGTTTATGAATTATGGCGTCGATATATATGTATATATTTCTTTTTTTTATTAAAAAACATCCATGCTTTTACCAAAATTGTGCGGACGGAGGAATACGAATTTTAGCACAGCTACAGTTTATGTAGAGGCCGGTGTGCGAATGCTAATATTTTTGTAAAATATGCGTTATAAATATTTTAAATAATTAAAACAAAACCGCACGCACTCCAATGCGAAACGATTTACACACACATGAATATATTTTACTATAAGATGGTGTCGTAACGAACGTATATATATTAATTATCAAATATACCTAATAATGCAAAAGGACCAAAAATGTTGTTTATATTTTTAAATAAGCATAGGGTGCACAAATCCGAAGAAGCCGAATTTCGACCAGCTGGTGATCTCTAGTTTGTATAAATATACAAAATTAAATATTGCGTTTTGAGTGCAACGATGTTACCGTGTTTACTAGCGAATCGTCATCGGATCAACTGTTTATTGTTGAAGGTGTAACCATGCGTGCATCGAAACTAGAGAATACAAGGAATAGTTTATAGGTATGACTAATATTTCCATTACCCCTCTCACTGAGTTTAAGAGCTAGGAAAGCGTGTTACAATACCCAAAGCGGCGTCGGGGTGCGAACCGCGTACCTTGTGGATTTGTGTACATCCCTTCAGCTATTCAGGCTATGGATTTATATATGGAACACCTTCTAATCATCTACCACAATGTGGTATTGTCTACGGTATCTGATAATTTGTGTAATGGCTTACCATTATTAATCAATCTGCTTAATGAGTTTGTTGTGACACTGTTTTTATATTTTATCGTTCAATTTATTTTTATAGTTTTCCAACAATAACAATTAACCCGATGGGAACGAGTTGAACGGTTGGCGCACTATACGCAAAGAGGGGTATAAGATACCTACCTGAATGTTGGATGGCAAATACTCGTAGTATTTTAAATTGTAGATAGAAAAATTAAACGTCAACTAATTTGTTGGTATACTAG
The DNA here is from genome assembly GCA_024363005.1 of Charaxes varanes. NCBI lineage: Eukaryota > Metazoa > Arthropoda > Insecta > Lepidoptera > Nymphalidae > Charaxes > Charaxes varanes. Next base: position 6,443,580 of record JANCMC010021608.1, read on the forward strand.
CCATGCCCGCGACTTCGTCCGCGTAAAATTAGGTAAAAAAGATGATTCAATTTTAGCGTGATGATATATAGTCTATAGCCTTCCTCGGCTACCTATAAATAGGCTACCGAAAACTGAAAGAATTTTTCAAATCGGACGACTAGTTCCTGACTTTGGCGCGTTTAAGGAAACAAACAAATTCTTCAGCTTTATATATAGAGTGTAGATTATCTAATATACATATTTTAGAATTTTATAAACACCATCCGTTCAAAATGAAAAAGAATAAAATTATAATTTTTAATATTGATATTGATAAATAGATCGAGAGTCTACGAGATTTCTTCAACCATTTTAAAGCCCCGTATATCGCCTGTTGGGCACTGTTTACCGTTCCACAGAAAATAAACATCCGGTTGGTTCTGCGCTCACAACTGCATTTCGTCTCTCACACCCTTATCTCCAGCTACATTGAAAGCAGGATTCGCATGACTATAGTTATCTTTTTTAATTGTGTTCCGCTATAAACGCTAACCGTGAAACTGTGATATTTTTTGTTGTTCTTTGACCTTTCTTTCAAATTACAAGTGAAAAGTATTTGTAAGTAATTGATTATTAATAGTACCTTTTTTTTTGCTAACCTCAATTTTTCTCCACTGTTTATATTGTAACTTGTTGTAGGTTGTTATAATATTATCTACTTTTTGTTTTAGTTATAGTCTATGTTAGGTTTAGCTTCAGTTTTTTTTTTTATGTAGCGGTCATTTCGAGTAGGTTGCAAATGTACGCCTATTAATAAAAGGTTATTTTTCTTAATTGATTAACTTGTAACCAGTTTAATGGCCTTAAAAAACCTCAAATGGTTTAATTTAATTGTGAATCTAACCGTACGGTTCCGCAAAGATTGTATTGAAGTAAACCAAAGAATTGTATGATTTTATTGGTTCTACAGCATCTGCTTGGTCCACGTGTAATGCTGTTAGGATTAAAAAATCCTTTATATGCATGTAAGCTTGGGAGCGATGTACCCAACTGCACTCACCTAGGGGTAATGTTTTTTTAAAATTATTAAATTTTAAAGTTATTAAATACTATTTCCCTTGACTTTGTTCGGGCAAACTTGCGGGAGCCCTTAAAACACCTACTTTAACCATTAATATGGCCGTATAGAAAAATTCGAAGCAGATGTCTACTAATTACAAAGCCTTGCCAAATTTCATCATTGTACATCCCGCAGTTTTCGAGATTTCGTGTTAGGTGTCATTCCGCTCTTATATATAGTATATATATTAAACAGGCATCATTTTTCAGAAATCGATGAAAAACAAGAACAGTTACGAAAAATTTGTCTTTAACTTTATAACTATGCATATGCAAATCTTTAATCAGCGCGGCGAATGGTAACAAAAGATAATAATCATTTTAACCATCTTGGTATAGTTTTATTTACCCGCAAAATTTAATTTTCACTGAAAGATTTACAGGCAATATTATGATAAGAAAAAAAAATTACATTTGGCACGAATCGTCCACACTATCAACCTTAACATCAACGAGTTAGCATGCGTCACTGACTAACTGGAAATTACTTACACTTTATGGGAAATAGACGTTAGGATTTGCAAATAATAAACACGTGGTAATATATTACTGCATGTTTATTATTATTACGTCAACAACACGTTATAACATGTTGTTATCCTATCTTTAGAAAACGATTGTTGTTTACTAGTTTTTCACCGCGGCTTCGTTCGCGTAAAATTAGGTGAAAAAAAATAGATTCAAATTTTGCGTCAAGATATATATTCATAAATGGACTATACCACTGAAAGAATTTTTCAAATCGGACCACAAGTTCCTGATATAAGTGCGTTCAAGCAAACAAACAAACTCTTCAGCTTTATATTTTGGTATAGATAAATGTTTTTATTGATGAGGACGACATACCTTAATCAGAGGCAGGCATTTGAGTCGATTACTAGGTTAAGTAGCACTTACTGCGATCGGATGATAGATGGGTGACCAATTCTTATACTGCTTCAGTTTCTCGTACACGAGTTCAGTGTCGGTTTAGGTGCGTAATAGAATTTTGCAGGGAAAAAAGAGTGTAAATATCTTCTTTGTATATATAAAAGTGGAAAGTACAATCCTTTGTCACCTTACTCCTAAACCAATGGCCCGACTAGGATGAAATTTTGTGTGTATATTTCAAGGGGTTTGTAAATGATGTGAAAAAAACAATTGGACCCGGTGGGTGGCGCTGCTGTCGGTATGCAACCTAATTAGGTATGTAACTTGTATTAATTCACAAACGGCCAAGCCTGACTCCAGCCTGTTTTATTTTATTCGCATTATTTCTGGTACTGTTTAAGAAATAAGAAAGAAAGGAAATTTTAGAAGGATATTTCAAAAATACTAAAAAATGCAGAGTTTGTCCAACCTTCAGAATACTTCCAATAGATGGCGTTAGTCTAGGACCTCTCCTCTGACCCTAAATCGAGCAGGACAATGTTTGCTGGGTCCACTTCTATATATAAATAAACGAATTTTCTTCTTTTTTGTTCTCCCCTTTTCCTGCCACTATCCTTAACAATATAAATATATCACGAGGTGCCATTTTTTCTTTTACCCTGCGTTATCCCCTTCTAGTACCAGGGTCGGGTTAAATTGCTGTGGGACGAATTAAGATGACCGAAAGCCGTTCGACTTCAACCCCGGAACTCCCACAATCCCATCAGTCACATAAACATTGTCATTGGGTAAACATCGCCATCTGATACATCCAAATTTATCATGTCATTCGTTCGCCAAGTATTTTTTGGCCTACCTATTCCCCTTTTTTGTGTAGCTCTGAAGAGGCACTTTTTCACATGTTCTTGAGGACTCTGCAGCTAACAAACTTTCATGTCATTCGTTCATCAACTAAGTATTTTTTGGCTTACCTATTCCTCTTTTTTGTATAGCTCTGAAGAGACACTTTCTCACATGTTCTTCGGGACTCTGCAGCTAACAAACTACCCAACAAATATATATCGAGGTGGGAATCGAACCCACGACCCCCGGAGCAGAAGGCAGTGTCACTGCCCACTGCGCCAACGGGCCAGTCAAAGCCATCTTTAAAACTGCTACAGGCAGTCAACATGTGTTTGTTTGCTAAATTTCTATTTTATTGTCATATATTTATTTGTTAGCTGTTTGTAATATTTATAAAGATTAAATTACTTTCTTTCTTTCTTTCTTTCAATTAGGAAGTAAATATATAATATAAGCAAGAAAAAACCGATGAACTTACTAATAAATGTTGACGCCAGAAGCTGTTTGATCTTACACAATATAATTTCCCTCGTAACATTTGTTTGTATTCTTTCAAATTTGCTCTTTTATTAGTCATGTAATGCTAATTTATTTTTACTCCTCATTTTTTTTTTTATGTTACAAGGGGCAAACAAGCAGGCAACCGCCACCTATGTTCCTACCGACATCAATGAACATCTGCACACCAGAAGGCCAGCAGATGCGTTGCCGGCCACTATAAATTTTGTATATCATATATTTTAATTTACTCCGAATCCTCACTGTCTGATTGGAGAAGTGAGTTTTGTTAGAGTTCCCGGTGGCCTAAACCCCTCTTTAAAGGCCGACAACGTATCCACAACCCTTCAGGTTGTGAAGATGTCTATGGGCGATTCATCTAAGCAACTACTTAGGTGAACAGCCTACTCGTTTGATTTTTGTAATATGATTATATACTCGACTCCATTAAAGTTATCAAACTCTCAATAGCTCTGCAGAAGATGGGATTAACTGAAAACGGTAAGGCGCCCGGTTAAAACTCCTCTGGGCTGTCCCTATGTTAGCGTAAACATTAGGCATTGCTCAATTTTTCTGATTATCTTTATTTAAAAATATCTGTAAAACGTGCGGATATAGTTGTAGACCAGTCTTTTCCAAAGTGGGCGATAACGCCCCCTTGTGGGCGCTGCAGGTCTCAAGGGGGGCGGTAAGAGACCCAAGTTGCGGGTTAAAATGAAAACCTTAAGATCAAGTTGAAAAGATTTTCTAGAATTTTTTGTCGTGATAATCTGTTTATGGTACCAATTCTTCTTTTAGTTTTAAAGTATTATTCATCGAGTCAGTCAATAATCAATCTAGTTAGGCGTTACTTCTCCATGAAAACAAGAGAAATGCTATATTAGTTTTGAGTCTCAAATTCAAATAATATCTTATTGATGTAGACTTTTACAAGCTCTTTTGAAAGGAACAAGGATGTTGAATCCACTCCTAACACCATAAATACCGTTTTAGAGTAACCCGAAACAAATGTTCTGGGTAATCTCTAAAACGATAGGATATGAGCAGGTTGTAGCTTAATCAGTGGCGGGCATTTGAATCGATCGCTGAATGAAGTAGCTTTTACCGCGGCCGGGTGAGCGAGGGATGCCCAATTTAACTTGCTTTTCAAATATCCAACCTCCGTATTTCGGAAGGCACGTAAAAAAGTGTGTCCCGATTACAGTCACCTTGTTTAGGGGCCAAAATATGTGAGTACATACATAGAGTTACCCCACTCAATGTTGCAATCGTATTATGTATTTAAATGCTTGTGCCAGAAAGTTATTTTTATACGGAGTTTTTTGTGTTAATCAAGGTAGATTTAGTATTTATATATTAAAACGTGAAGCAAAAACTTACGAATATTACGCGGACGTAGGAATATGAAATATGGCACAATTGTGGTTCATATAGAGGAAGGTGTGCGAATGCTAGTATTTTTTTTTAATGCAATATTAATATACTAAATTATTAAAATAAAACCACACGCACACTAATGCCAAACGGTTTACACAATTTATTCACACATGTATTGGACGATGTCAAAGCGTAATCGTGACAACCGTATGTTATATTAATTGTCAAATTTTATTATTCTGTGAATAGAACAATAAATAAATATATACAGGACTATATGACACACGGACGTCTGTTCCTAAGGTAGACAACTTAATGCCTGTGTTAATTGAGCTCAAAATAATTTTCCTAATAAGTTTTTAGCATGTTCTATTAACATGGAAAATTTGAAGTCTGTTCGTCTAGTAGTTTAGAAATCCTAGGCGAACTACTTTCCGGGTGGACAGATCGATAGACCGACAGAGAGATAATTTCCTTGTAGAATTACGAAACCCTAAGAACGAAGAAACCCATTATATGTGAGAACAAATGGAAAATCTTATACATAAAACATTTGTTCTTTCACATCTAGCTCAATAACATGGTCGACATCGAGGTAAGATAAGGTTAAGTAAGGTTCCTACTGCTTAACACCATCCAGAAAGGATTTTCCTCCGCATCCATTACCTCAGTCATAGAATTCGAGGTGGCGCCACGTTTGTAGCCAAATTGGGCCGGCGCGTCCGGGTACCAGTACCTCTTTCTTACATAAGATCGGCGTGATGTGGTGGCAATGCTGTCACGTCAAGTGATGGTATTGTTGTCGCGTTTCGTTCGGTTTGTGTTGAACGTTCATACATAGATAATATCAAAGTTGGAGACATGCATTTATGAAAGTAATTTTTAATTTCTAAAAATCTAATTCCTTTGTTAGTTGTATCATATTTTATGGCGTTATGGTGACGATATAATATCTAAAGACGTAGAGGAATATGTCAGGAGATGTAGAGTTTGTCAGGAGAACGCAAATAACCTAAGTAAAGAACCAATGATGCCTGTACCGATTCCTAACTTACCATGGAACAAAATAGGTACAGATATATTCGAGTATGCAAAGAAAACTTATATAATTTTGATTGATTATTTTTATCCCAGCGCTGTCACCATATTTTTAATAATTTTGTATTACATAACAAAATTGTTGCGGACAGATAATACATAAAGAGCGACAAAGCGACGTGTTTGATCGCGGACGTCGACAATCCAAATAAGTGGGGCTGGCACTAGTGTACATAGTGAGCGAGATAGCTAACTCCTGCGGGAGTTAGACGAAGATAGTGATAAACGAGTAACTGGCTGGAAATACTGAAAAGCCTTTAAAGTTAATTGCCTTATTTAAAAACCCAAACGCTGTTAACCTTAACTAAAACTGAACGACATCGTTTAGTGGGAGACAATTTTTTGTAATTAATAAGACATCGATGGAGCTACACTTATTACGTGTGATAAAATGTATATACAGGCAATTTTCTTTATTGTACCTGTCTTTTGTAGATAATCCTCGCGACTTCAGTTCTGTATCTGCTATAGGTTTGCGTGAGCCGGTACATCTCGCACGGAACACGTACGACACGCCGCCCGGTGCAACAACTGAAATAAGTTTTTATTACGGGAAATGTTTTAAAAACACAAACAAATCCTTGGCATAGGGTTGTTGTGGTAAACATGGTAGACGTGACGAAATTGTGTTGGTAAGCCTGTTGATTTTATTTATGCGGTACTACTAAATGTCAAATTAGTGTTCAATTTGAAATATATGATTTGTATTTTAACATTTAACCGACCACCAGGCGATCCCTTCTTTCATATGTGTATAATTTTTGATACATTTCAAACAGCATAGAAATCCGTAATCCGTAATTTAAAACGAAACTAAAATTTACACTTTATATTTAGTACTATTCATCCTACACTTCAGGAAAGCTGGAAGAGATCTCTTATAGAGATAAGTTTTTCCTTTGTTTACTCCCTCTCTATATTGTGTATTTTTCTATATATAGTTTTAGGTACATAAATAAATAATAATAATAAATAAATAAAATAGTTAATAAATAAATAATACAATAAACTTTTTTCAAAACATAAAACTTTTGATAAAACAGTTGCGGGGTCCCACTGGATATCTCAGCACAGTTTATCCTAGTGAGATATACAGGGATACATATATTCAAAGTGTTTCCTATAATTGTTTATATAAAAAAAAACTCAAGAACCGCAAATTGCCAACTTCTGATTACAAACGCAGACAAATCCGCGAGAAAAGGCTAGTTAAAAGAAGAATAGAAGAAAGTTAATAATTACTTAATAGTCATTATTAACACCCATCTGCTTGTCGTGCAGATGATGTTCAGCTGACTGCTCGTTTGCCCCTTGTAACATAAAAAAAACGCACCGATAAAACTGCGCAGTTTTTTCGCAACGATACCTGTGTAGCGTCTATTAGATGTCTACTAACTATAAACTGCATGCTTGTCAAATTTTATCTGCGTACGTCCCGCGGTTTTCGAGGTTACGTGTAAGATGACCTTTCCTTGATATTGATTAAAATGTATCATAGCACGTAGGTACAAAGCTTGGGACATATTTGTTTGATATTTGGAAAGAATGTGCAATGCTTGGACAAGTCGATTGAGCTTAAGGGCGCGAAGAATTATAATGATTGAATGAATTTGTTCTTTTTTTTTTACTTCGAACAACTTTTACAGGTGAAGGAAAAAATTAATTATCTTACATAAAAAAGTCTCTACAATCTTGTAACGACATACAATGATATAAAAGCGAAATATCACCCAACAAGAAATCACGAAAACCGTGGGACGTATAAAGATAAAATCTGCCAGGTAGCCCTAAGAAAATCGCCTTTTGTGCACAGATATCGGCGAACTTATTCCGCACTCTGCCGCCGAGTGAAAATCCTGATTTCGACCCTGAAGAGGACGATCCGACATTGGAGGCATCCTGGCCGCATCTCCAACTAGTCTACGAGTTCTTCCTACGCTTCCTAGAGTCGACCGACTTCCAGCCGACCATCGGCAAGAAGGTCATTGACCAGAAATTTGTGTTGCAGGTAAATATATCAAATTAAATGATTCTCATGATATTCTTTGTCGCTTCCTCACTGCTGAGGACTGACCATGTATTCATTAGTCTCCATCGGTTGCGGTCAAAAGTGGGGTGATATTATGCAAGGTTCCTAAAGACGTATGAGGCGCAAACAATATTATAACATTTAAATTTTAATTAAAAGATGGCTTGTCGAGAAGGGGGCGGGAGCGGGGGGGCGACCCAGTTGCGTGGCCGTGGCGTGCTGTGCCGCGGCCCGCTCCGCTACCATTGACCCACTTCTGGGCCCGCGCCCGCGCCCGCCCCAGCGCCGCTCGACCCGCGCCGCCTCATGGCCGACCTGACCTACTAATGAAAGTAATAAAACCTTCCCCTGCTCCCTCAATTTGCAACCCTAAACGATGCTGACGTAACGAAGGGGATTAACGTTTATTTCATAAAGTTTTTATATAATATTAACAGCAAACCTAGCTTAATACCACCTAACTAATTACATTTCATGTACATATTAGGTATAGATCAAATCTTTCTCCCTCTTATGTAATACTTGTCTATACAATAGATGTAGACAGGGCACGTTAGTTTTATTGACACTGACAAAGTAATGATTTTTAGAATTCATTTTATTCAGTATGTAAAATGACAATATTGGCGGGTATTTACTTTACTAGTATGTACTACTTAAGGGTATATTATTTCGGAACAACATTTCTATTCTATCAAATTGACATATTTATCAAAAAGCTAATATGAAACAGAAATTTTGCAATTTAAATGTCGCGCCTATCCGACTGTATACATCCGATTCGAGCCTTATTTTTTTGGAGGAATTAAGAACGTTTCCAGTGTTAATTAAGAACATGAAAATGTTTTCATTCAAAGTAAAGTCGAGTCGTTGACTTCGGTTCCAAGAGTTCATGCTAAGCCCTCAGAAAAGGTAATGTGTTAAACCTTTCATATAGAAAAATTCCGTTTACATTTAAGATATTTCCTTTACAAGTTTTACATTCTCAGTGTGAATACATTGTAAATGTTCTTAATTCCTCCGAAAAAAATAAGGCTCGGATCGGATGTATATAGTCGGATAGGCGTGACATTTAAAATGTAAAATTTCTGTTTCATATTAGCTTTTTGATAAATATGTCAATTTGATAGAATAGAAATGTTTTAAAAAATAAATTAAAATATTCTGGCTTCTATACATGTTTATGTTATAAGGGGCAAACGAGCAGGCAGTTCACATATGTGGCTACCGATGCCCATGGACATCTACACCACCAGAAGTCTAGCAGATGCGCTCCTAGACTTTAATGACGAGACAATAATAAAAGACTACAAGCGTGGCGCTACCTCTAATTAGAAAGTCAGGAGGAAAAGATCATCTATCATCCGGCCGTGGTAAGTAACTTAACTTAGCGATCGACTCAAATGCCGGCAGCTGACTGTTTTTTGACTGCCTTTGTATTTTTTAAAATCATTAACTATTGAAATTGCTTCTGATTCCTAACTCCGGTCCTGTATTTGCCTCCGGTCCTTCTTTGGTCCCACTTTTGACACCTGTAAGTCTAATTGACTATATATAAGCGCGTCTTAACACGCTCCTGGCCACTTTTTATGTACCGATAAAATATACAAAAACACAAATACAAGAAAAGTGTCTAATAAACTTATTCCAATAAGAGATCTCTTTGCCGTTGGGGTACTGTCACACCCACTCTAAATACAAGCTTTTAATTTAAGCTTAGTAGGAGGGGAAAAGGGAGTATTAGACATATCTAAAAAGTATTCCTAATATTCTTAAAAAAAAATCTATAGCGTTCCCTTTCCCGTTAATCTTTTATACATCTCACACTTGGATTGTGAGAAAGAAGCCGAAATAGGCAAAACCCTTAGAACATTCGCATCAAGTAGTTGTGAAAATGCAATTAGCAGTGGCGTAATGGAAGGTGTTACGTATTAAGAGTGCAAGAAACAGAGTTTTGTAACTTATTAGCACTAATTTAGGTTACTTGACTCTTAACTTAATTTGAACTAAATAGGCAGTGTTAGAATGGCTCACCCATCTATCACCCGGTCGCAGCAAGAGCAACTTAACCTAGTGATGACGGCAGATGGCAATCAGTCATCTTAACTCGCCCCACAGCCAAATCCTCTGCAATCTAAGTGGACTCTGCTACTAGACCGGGAAGAATCCTTATTCAATTAAATATGCCAAATATGTTGTACATTTTATGCAGATCAAAATTTTCCCTTTACAACATAATATTCGACGTATATTAGGTCCGTTGCGTTTAGAAAGACGCTTACGACGTTCTTCTGCGTCTCTTCTGTACTCCTCTGTATCGCTACTGCTGTCTGGATAGAAGAAAGATCTTCGTGATTCTAGCATGGCCCCCTGGCCTTTCACTTGAGTATCGGACATGGGCGCTCGCTCGTAACGAGCCCTCACATCACGATCGACGCTGCCCTTCCTACGTTTCAACAACGGCTTCAAGAAATTTTTCGATTTCGTGATGACTTTTTGTTTGTAATTGAGAGGAAAATGCACAAGAGATAAAGTGAACGTCAGCTAAAATTGTCAAACATAAGATCAATGTTGCTATTTTAAAAAGTTGCTGCATAACACGAAATAAAAATGCACTTTAGAAAACATAACGACTAATATTATATTAAAAATAATGAATTACTAAAGTAAATTCTCACGCACACCAATGCTAAACGATTTATACACACATGTGTAGATTTTACTATAAGAATGTGTCAAAGCGTGAACAAGACGACCGTATGTACATTCATTGACAAATATAAATAAAAATTTTGATACACAAATAATACGCAGTTCTAAAGATTTGTGGGCGAATTTGAAACTGCCGATGATATCTAGTTATGGAAAAACTAACTAGAAAAGCTAAATAATAAATACAAAACTAACCAAAAAACCAGGCACCTGTTTGCGAATCTCGTTGGCTCACTGAATAAGAGCTAAATTGTGACGATATTTTTTTACCAAACAGCCTTCCAAATTAAAAAGTTAGTAAATAAAAGGGGATACCTCAAAAAGACAACTCCCAGACGTTATTAATTACTTTCAAGTAAAAACCCAGCGCCTTTTTTTGATGTTCCTTTGATTAAATGAAATTGTTTACTAGGTCGAGCTTCTCGCAGCCAATTAATTTATCATTGGAGGTAGAAAAAATTCTAAGTTTCTTTGTAGCAACAAAGGAGCCTATTCAAAGGAACAAAAGGGGCCTTTTTGTGTGAAATATAAAACATCCAATTAAATGTTTCGTCCTGTGTAAATGTTCTTTATATATCTATCTGCCTTTTAAACTCAAACCCCTGCTATCTCTACTTCCCTACTTTAAATAATATATATAAAGGACTATATGACACACGGTCACTGCCCATTGGCCCGTTTGCGCAGTGGGCATTGACCCTGCCTTTTGCCCTGGTGGTCTTGGATTCGATTCCCGCCTCGAGCCAGGGTGTCTTATCTATATGTATTTATTTATATATTTCTACTCAAAAAATATTTGTGTATAACAGGCGTCTGTTACCTATAACACAGGCATTAAGTTGTCTACCATAGGTACAGACGTCTGTGTGTCATATAGTCCTGTATATATATTTCCTACTTAATATTATAAATGCGAATGTAACTTGTCTGTTGCGTTTAAACGCCTAAATTAGGGTAGCCCCACGCTTGCAGTATTTTTTTCGGCAGCCGAATTAGTACCAGTACCTCTTTCTCACATAAGATCGGCGTGAAGCGGCGGCAATGCTATCACGTCAAGTGATGGTATTGCTGTCGCGTTTCGTTCGGTTTGTGAGACTTCTTTAAAAGCCGGCAACGCATCTGCTAGCCTCCTGGTCATGCAGATGTCGATGGCTGTCAGTAGTCACTTATGTAAACCGCTTGCTCGTGTGCCCTTTATAACATAAAAGCCTTCGATTTAGGAGTACGCTGACAAGGGTTTGTACATTCAAGTTTTATGTATAAAGATTATTTTAATAGTAAAGTGGTGTCCAGTACATAATTGTGATAGTACTTTTTTCGACGGATATAACACGATTGCGTAGGATGGCTACGAAACTTTCGCGAGCAAAAAGTTTCCCGTTGGAAAGTTCTAGACTGACGCTTTATGCATCACAAATTGCATTCGATTCCGCTTAGCTCGTGTAGCGGAAACTTGCTTTAAACTAAAAAGCACCAGCTCGAGATAATTGGTAAAAAACTGTTAACAGCCATCCAATATTCTATAAAAGCATTTCTTTTAAAATTAAAATGACAATTTTTTTTTTAAACAAGTGATAAGCAATTTTTGCTAATAGGCCAAAATACCAATAATGTTTCAGTTAGGTAATCATTAAAATGTATAATATCACATCATTTTGTATATCGCACGCTTAATGATAAAGTGGCCTAACTCAAGAAAGCTGATTATTGGGAAATCGCAAAAATAGGTTTGTCATTTACCACTTATTCCGCTCATAATTCAATAAAAAGGGCATTATAGTAACAAATTATATATTTTAATCATAGTTAATAAGTGATTAATGATGTTTAAATGTTATTTTGGTAATATTTTATTGTTTGTTTGTCTTTTTCACCAAAAATGTATTTTAGGTAAAAAGACAAAAATAGCTGTATCTCAGAGTTGGATGGAGATATGGAAACAATTCTTCGATTAGCTGATAGAGAACTTTGAAAGGAAGTTGCCTGTATCCTTAACTCACTATAGTAGCAGTAACCGGTCAGTTTAGAATTGATTAAACGTGCGATATGTTACATTTTAATCCCTATCATTTAATTACATTTTGTTTACATTATGAGGGGCAAACGGACTGGCGATTCGACTAATTGACTACCGACGCCCATAGATATCCGCACGACCAGGAGGTTCGTAGACACGTTGCTGGCTGAACAATACCATCACTTGACGTGACAGTATTGTGGCCACTTAACGCCAATTACGTGTACAATTTCGAAAATTTTCTCTTCTTTCAAAATCTTTTTATTTAATCTCTGCAGCACGTATAGTTTTTTTTTTAAATCGTCACTGAATATGGTCTTAAGGCCCGTGTCATTGTTATTTTCCTTTTTTTTTATTTATTGTCATGTTTGATTTACTTATTCTTCTACAGTCCCAGTTTGTTTTTCGGGCTTCTTCGGGGCACACAACAAGCACCAACAAGCAACAACAAGCACGCATAGTTGAACGAGGTAACTAGCAAAAGTGGACGAAGTTGCGTTAAAAAAAAACAAATATTTTAAAATAGTGAAACCTTGAAAGTATGAAAAATATAGTTTTTGCAGTGGCTAGTTTCTGAGTGCAATTTAAATGCATTCGCCCCAGCCAAGGACTTACCAAGGAGTAACTTTAAACCTTAAAAGTTATTCCTCGCGGGATAGCTTCCTCCACTCGCTTATGTGGATTTTACAGCTGTTATCGCCACTTCCACTCTATCTTTGCAAACTTAAATCTTTTAATCTGTAGCAATCTATCGGTTGAGTGAAACAGAAGTCCTTATTTTAGAAATTCAAATTCTTTTAATTATAACCGAGTGTAAAAATAATTATATTTTTGTCTGGTCCGTTGGCGCAGTGACCCTGCCTTCTGCTCCGGGAGTCGTGGGTTCGATTCCCACCTCGAGTCTGGGTGTATTATCCATATTATCTGATTATATATTTCTAAAAAAAAATTGTGTATAACAGGCGTCTGTTACCTATAACACAGGCATTAAGTTGTCTACCTTAGGAACAGACGTCTGTGTGTCATATAGTCTTGTATATATTTAATAATTACTTTTACACGACAAATAGTCTTTTTACACTATAAATATTAATAGTTATTATGTTAATAATTAGTTTTACTATACAAAAAGTATTTTTACACTACAAATACTCAAAGTCATTATATTAATAATTACTTTTACACTTCGTTAGAGTTTTTGTAATTGTGGAAATAGGATTTTCCTTACTTGACTCTTGTAAAATAACTCAGTAACAACTATTTTAATTATATTAAACTTCTCAAATATTTAAAATTTTCCAAAATTTTCAAAAGTTTTCGATTTTTTCTGTTTCCAAATTTTTGATTGATAATTGATGATATAAAAAGCCAGTTAGAAAAGTTGTGTCAAAAATCTATCTCTAAAACCTGACATAGCAGTCATGAATTCGTTTACAACGACCGTATGGGATAATTGAGTTATCCTGCGGGACGCCGGTTTTCGGGATGAAAACGGCCTATTTGGAAGTCATGTCAGGCATCGCATTGTATTATTTGGTTACAAGTCAGTGTTGGAACGACAACTCTTTGTGAAATAAAAGTTACATATAGCTGGAAATAAAGTGGCCTAGAGCATGTCAAGACACGCTAATATTACATTAAGAGGCACTGACAGAGCTTTGAGAAGGTGCATGAAATACTAAATTACTTTGGTTAAATCCGCGAATGACTACGAGGGAAAATCGGTGCAATGCTGTAACCCGAAAGCTACACCACCTTTCAAGCTTCTACGTAATCTCTACTATTGTCATTTTTCTAGATATCAATACATGACTATTGCTTTCCTTGTTTCCCCTCGCGAGTGGGCGGTCGCTTGCATTTGAATAATCACCAACACCCGGAAATGGTCCCTCATTAGTCTATTGACGCATCCCTTACTTTATTTGGAATAGGAGAAATTTATCACGTCATTACAAAACTTTATACACAGTTATTTCTTTGACTCAATGTTACCGCTGTAACCCACCGCGTCACATAGCACCGTCAGTGCGCCGTCAAGAGGCGCAGTGAACGGTTTTGTGCAAGCAATCCCTTAACAGCACGTATAAATTTCACTTTTATAAACCTTTGTTTGGCTCTATTATTATCCACTCATTGGAGCTTTCTGTATTTTATTTGTGTTAAAACTTACCTATTTATGATATTGTGTATTAGACTGTGAGATGAGTAAGTTGATTGAATAGTTAACGTACTAAAAATTAAAAACTATGCCTAGGCCCTGGGGGTTAATTGTGACATATTACAACGTGCCCTAATATTGCTGTATGTTATTTGTAATGTGCCCCCCAAGTGGTGATGGCAGGTTGAGTAAGTCCTTAACAGAATGGCAACCATGGGGAAGCAAACGCCCCAGAGGCAGACCAGCAGCCAGATTTGCTAACGACATCCGATTCACAGCAGGTACACGATGGATTGGGTTAGGAAGGAGACCTATGATCAAAAGTGGATCAACATAGGTTAATGAATAGTGAAGATGAGAGATCGCCACCTGGTCGGAATTCGCCCAAAAACCTTTTACGTAAACGACATATATCGCTCTATTCACAGATATATACAATTTGACAATTAATATAACATACGGTTGTCACGATTACGCTTTGACATCATCCAATACATGTGTGTAAATGGTGTAAATCGTTGAGCATTGTCGTGCGTGTGGTTTTATTTTTATAATTTAATATATTAATATTGCATATTACTAAAAAATATTAGCATTCGCACACCTCCCTTTATATGATCTACAACTGTGCCGAATATCTACTATATACTATATACTATTTACTATAAAGCGATCTCTTACAGACAACCCCAGGCCCGGGATTTATTATGTTCCTGATAAACTTCAAAACTACTTAACAGATTTTGTTAAATTACGTAACTACCTAACGCCTTAGGACGAACATTTCGAACCGTTCGAATTCGAAGATTCGACTGTATTTAGAATGAAAATATTCGTGCTGGGCCCACTGGTGGCAAGTCTTTATCGTGTCACGCTTCTAATCAATGCTAATGCAACCCGCGCTGACCCTAAGTGCGCCCAGCATGAATATTTTCAAAGTCAAATCTTCGACTCAAACGATTCGAAATGTTCGTGCTAGGGCCTCTGTAAATCAGTCCAACTTAACACACAATAATTTCTTTTTCTCAATTTTTGTGTAATAATGTTATTACGTCAAACTAAATATACATATTATTATTATTATCGCATAGGATTCAATAGAAAGTAAGCAATCGAACAGGCAGGACGTCTGCTGGGTCCTATATTTAATATTAGTGCAAAATTTAGAAATTGTGTTCATAGGAATTGTACTCAAGAGTAAATATGGCAAATGTGCGTTGAACCGCATCGCACGTAAGTACTCCGGGCGGCGTATCATAAAGGAACGGGGCTTTTTTCAGGAGAATATCTCGAGCAAAAAAATCGTCAGAAGTGTTCCTTCCACGTTACATTTGTGGATGTGTTTAATATTCGAGTTAAACCGAATATCCTGTTACAATTTGGGAATGGGGAAATGAAATTTATCAGACGTTTTTAAATGTGCTTGATGGGTCTTGTTAACCGCGGCTTCAAATGCGTTAGCCGTGGCCTAAATAAAAATTGTTGATAAATAATGAGAGCATCTTTGTATAATGTGATAAATAATAATTAATTCGTCTAGAGCAGCGATCGGTAATGCGTGTCCCGCGGGCCACATGCGGCCCGCGATCCCTCTATTTATGGCCCGCGACTGTTTTGTAAGTGAAAGTCTAAACCTTATAAATAAATAATAATTAATTACTCGCTTAGATTGCAGAGATCTGGCTGTGGGGCGATTTAGGATGACGGATTGCCGTCTGAAGTCATCCCCAAAACCCCCACAATCTCTCGACTAAAATCAATCAGTGATATTAATCAGGAGTTACTGTTTTGGTGCCTTCCGTAAGACGGAGGAAGTAGGTATGAAAATGAGTGTTAAAATGGGTCACCTATCTATCACCCGGTCGCGGCAAGAGCTATTTAAGCTAGCCTTCGACTCAAATGAAGCTAGCTTTCGAATCAAACAATTCCTCTGTGGAATCCGTTGCCAGCTTCGGTATATCCGAACGGATAGGACTTAGGGACTTTCAAGAAATGAGCATACTCATTTTTCAAAGGCCGGCAACCCATCGTTTCTCCTGTACGTACTCGTTTTTCCTGTACTTATATGTTATTCTGGTGTCCTTTATTGAGTAAGCGTACAGCTCCTACCAGCACCCCAATTGCGAGACCACGCGGATGTAGTCGCGGGGTACACTCCTCCTATTGAAAAATCCGTTCTTAGCGAATGTCTTAATAGCTAAAAGCCACCCCCTGTTGAGTTTCCTCAATGAACGTCCCGCGCTTTTCTAAATTTCGTAATAACTGTCACTTGACCTATCGCTTTTATATATATTAATACTAGCTGTGCCCGCGACTCCGGCCGCGTAAAATTATATGATGATATAAATCGTATACCCTTCTAAAAATGGGCTATCTAACACTATTTTTTTTTCAAATCCGACCCGTAGTTCCTGAGATTAGCGCGTTCAAGCAAACCAACAAACTCTCCAGCTATATGTTAGTAAAGATACAGATGTAGGCATTGTAATAAAAATTGTAATAAATTTTGTTGGTGAGTAATGTACGCGATGGGTGGTATACATAAACAGTACATTCACCCCTATCTTTTGATAAAATAGATAACATACCTCTCTAAATAGAATGAAATATTTAGACTCATATAATTATTTTAATTAAAATTTGAAACGTTGATGTAGAGTAGGTCACGTCTTTAGAATACTGCTAGTAGATGGCGCTAGTGCTAGTGCTGGGTATTTCCTCTGAACGTGAATCGGGAAAGACAGCATTTGCAGGGACCGCTAATTGTTTAATGCCAGAGCCAGACATAGCTCAAAGCGTTTGTACATGTTTGCCCTTAAAGACCAGAAAATACTACAAAACTTTACGCAGCTACATAAAGTCCTCCCTGGCATAATTAAATAAATGGTCATTGAAATAAAGCCTGGCTAATATGTCTGGCTCCAGCATATAAATAAAATATTGCTGAAGATTATTGTACTGTTGAATTGCATATTCGAGAGAGGTCATTCATCCCATTACAATTATCATTTAAGAGATACTTTTTTACAAACATTAGATAGGTAGAAAAAAAAACACTGAAAAACTATCCAAACACAGAAAAAAAAATCAAATATCTCTTTAGATATTTTTGTTTTTTTTTTTTAAATTATAATTTGATTTTGGAGCTGGGAAGGTTTAAAAAAAAAGGGAAAGTCAAAATAATATTCAAAAAATGCAGTTTGTCGCCCACCAATAGCACTCGCTGACACAATTCTCAATTATGGTAACACTGTTAAAAAGAAATTTCATTGGTGCCGCCATTACCATCGACCAGTAACAATTGTCTTACGTCATGATTATTATCGTGGCAATACTGTTGTGTTGTGTTACGATATACACTGCTTGAACTGTAAGCTGTGATCACGTACTCACACTGCAAAAATAGCGACTATTTATGAGAACAAATATATAATAGGGCATTGCGGCAGTATAGAACAGAATTATTTCATCAACAGTGTGAGCACTGAGCAGTGTATACGCATACGTAACATTTTTTACACAAACTTACATGGAGGGGAGGGAGGGTCACAAACCTTACGTAATACTTGAAGGCCCTCTAACACGATGTAGATGTCGCATTGGTCGTCCAGCACCTATACTTTAGGAAGGATCAATCCGGCTGTGTTGTGGTGCATATATTTGCGACATTATATTCCGACCCTAGATGTAACTTCTTTTCTTTATTATGTGTTAGTTAGAATAATAATAGAAATTACAAAAATAGATCTATTGACTTATTTTAGTAATGAGTTCATTGTAGTCTGTGTAAAATGTCTATTAGTATTGCCACTATGGCAATCGTGAAGTAAGACGGATGTTGTTGGTCTGTCACAATGGCGGCATTAGGCATATCGTGTTTGTAGTGCGAGTTAAGATCATAAAGTGACATTAATCGGGTCCCCACTGTTTTACGCACCTTCCAAACACGGATTAGGTCGGATATTAAATATAAACCAGTGCTAGAATGGGTCACCCATCCATCACCCGGTCGCAGCCAGAGAAACTTAACTTCGCGATCGACTCAAATGCCGACCACTGATTAGGCCGCAACTTCCTCAGTATGTTGAATTTCTATTGGTGGTTGTTATGGCGGCCTATAACAGCCGACTCGAAATAAAGATAACCTACTTGTGTTTATAAGTGACAACCGCCTGTTATACACAAATATTTATACAAATATATACATATAGATAATACAACCAAACTCCAGTCGGGAATCGACCCCACCCATAGAGCAGAAGGCGCGGTCACTGAAAACTGTGCCAAAGGGCCAGTCAGCTAACACGATATCTCCAAAACTATGGGGCGTACACATATGAAAGTTGGAAAGGAGGTAGTTTATAATTAGACAAACGTTAGGAACGGATTTTTCGGGTGTTTGGGCCCTCGCAAGTTTACGCGACCGAAATTGCGGGGCGTTAGATAAAATGGTTTTGTAAAATAGGCGGAAACAACAAGGCGGTTTTACACTCGTTTGTAAGGCTAAATAGTGATGGGCTACATGTGGTACGGCCGGCTCGTTCGGGGACCAGTACAACCTTCTTACATAAGATCAGCGTGAAGTGGCGGGAATGCTGTTACGTCAAGTGATTGTATTGTTGTCGCGTTTCGTTTAAAAATTTTAATTTTTTAAATATATTAATTATAACATTTTAATTTAAAGCTTATCCCTTAAATTATTGAATTTAACCTTAGATCTTTTAAACTACGTAACGGATTTTAATGCGGGTTTGATCAATGAACAGAGTGACTCAAAAGGTAGGATTATATGTATTTATAATATAGCTATATCGACGTTGCACCCGTGCAAAGCTGGGTCAGCTAAGTTACCCATAAATTAAATTGACGTACGCGTCTTAATCGACAAATGCCCAATTCGATATTGTTATTTATATCAAAACATTTATAAATTATGGCTGTCTGTCTTTCTCTTGTTCCTTGAGTATCTTCAACTTATCAAATATTGACGTCACTTTCAATTAAAAAATTTGTTCAAAACTAAGTATTCAACAAATAATGAGGTTTTTATTTAAACCAAAAAATTAAATAAATCTGATTTTATGAAAAGACGGTATAAAAAATTAACGAAATGATACCATTTGTGGCAACCGCTTAGTTTTCCAATACTATTTACTGTAATCCCCCCTATGACACGGTACTATTATAACGCATTATTAGTATTCTATAACATATAATATTAATATATATACTATTATATTATATTATGTGCATTCGGGGTTGCACAAGCGCGTTATACAGGAATAATCCTACAACGTGTTTTCCTATAACGCCGAATAAATCTACCTTGTTATAGGGGGGTCATATTTTAATAAGAGTTCCAAGTTTTCGAGTACACTGCACGGGAGGGATACAATATATCATACGATTCCAATTAAACAGTGCATTGTACGAAAGTCGTGGGAAACAAACATTAACTCTTTGCCTGTTGTTTTACCTAAATCTATAAATTATAAATAATTAAAACTAATTTACGAATGACCTACTAGTTGGTTAATCTCTGACCCACTTGTTAAAACTAGAAATAGCATTTACATATTTTTGGTAATCCAATACATTTAATTTTGTATTTCAATTTTAGTATTCAGAATTAATTATTTGTTACAACGAGTTAATGTAGAATTAATTAGATAAGAGATATATGTTTTCAATTTCATGAATTCTAAAAGGGAATATATATGTTGCACCTTTTATACTATAAAACATATAAAATAAATATTTATTAAAGTAATATCTTATGTATGTATATTGTATTGTTCATTATCACACCTGTTTTAATCTTTCTCATGCATTATATGTATTTAATAATATAGACTAGCATTTCCTCACATTTTACTGACTCTTTAGACACAGATCGCTTTGTAAGTGCTTTCTTATGTCTTTCTTGTACCCATGAGAATAATTAGGTATTAAGGTGCCTATTTATATAAAAAAAAACGTTTACATTAAATGTTGTAGTGTCTTTCTTTCAAGTTTACCGTCTCTATCACGTTATATTTTAGCATAATTGCATTAGACGGAAGCAGCCGCTTGCATAATTTTGAGAGCTTTTCTTGCTTAAACAGAGCTTATCTTAAACTTTCGTTGTTGCGGCCTTTCAGATAATAAATCGTCGTTCTTTGAATTTAATGCCTTTATTAAAAACCTCGACCGCTCAGCGGATCAAAGGGCTGATTGAAATGTGTGAGGTGGTTGGTTCGAACCTCGATGGTAAGAATTAGTCTATTATCATACTTTCTTTTAGCACAAGTAGGCTCAGTTGAAGGGGGAAAGATGTTAGGCCTTCGACGAACATTTCGTTCTGTAACAGGATCATCAGAAGATAAACTATATAAAAGTTATTCGTAAATATTCGTATTTCTAGTAGTCTATATTTTTGTTCCTTCAGCAACTCTATTTCCATTTAAACGACTTTCATCTGAGTGCTCTAAACAGAAAAGTTGTATGATTGTTTATCGTGAATATGTAAATAGTATTCTCAGGAGATATTCCTGAAGGTTGTGAATCTAAAATTGTATCAACATGGCTTTATTCCTGAGGTATTTGCCCCTTAAGGCAGCTTCAAACCAAAAGTGTTGTCGGGCGCCAACTGAGAGCAAACTGACTTGAGCCCCAGTATAAACTTCTAAACTAATATTATAAATGTGAAAGTAACTCTGTCTATTACGTTTTCACGCCTAAACCGCTGCACCAATTTTGATGATTTTTGTTTTGATACGTATACCGCGTAAACCTAGCTCACAGTAGATACCTTTAGTTTGAACGCAGCCTAAATGTCGACAAAACTGTATGAGTCAGTGTTTTGAACAACTTTTATAACAAATGTGTTTCGTTCCGATGACTTTAAAAATTCGATGAAACCATTATTCGAACACTGAAGTTTACGTGCTTTTTAAAATATGACTAAGAATTTTAAAACATTCTACTTTTTCAGAAATTCTTAGTCATGTTTTAAAAACAACCAAGAAACTAATTACCTACTCTTAAAATTAAACTAATAATATAGGATTACTTACAGATGAAAATGATATAGATTTTCTTGCATCTTCTTCTCCTTGATCCAAACACTTGGACGGATCTGATGATTGGAAGAATCAGTTCTAGATTTTGAAACATTTGACATTTCCAAACTTGTTAAAGTTTATTTGAATTAAACATCTCTCAAAATTCAGAGTAGAAAGTAGAGTAGAAAAATTCAGAATAACCGAAAATAAACTCCGATATGTTACCTACGATGCACAGAATATTTTTGCTTTTATCGATATTGCATTTAAAATTTTACGTTGAGCGGACATTTTAAAATGTCTAGGTATAAGTTGATAAAGGTCAGGCTATATTTATAGACGCTCGTTCTTTATTAGGAGAAACAGGGATGACAATGAATGTGGGATGGTTTCCCACACAGTGCTAATCGCACAGGTTGTATGCCGTAATTTTACCACCGTTTTTTATTTTTTTCGCCTTTATTTATAAGTAAGATTACTTTGTGTATGGATCAATAAGTGTCTAAGCTCATTATGTGTAAGTACCATATCATGCTTTTTTTTGTTTAAAAATAATTCGTTTATGAACTACACGTAGATTTATCTAAATGCACACTCTATATTCCATTTGGTAAAGGCTACAAAGGGACTGAAATTGAAGAAAAACGGCTCAGGAGCCAACCCTCGCTAAGTTATCTTCCGCTGATAAAATTTATTAAGAACCCCTACAAGCTGGCTTTATTTGCTCCTGACATGAATCGCGGTCCTGTTCATGAAGCAGTTAAAAATCCTTTCGTTTTATTTAAACAAAGCGACCGCTTTAAGTGTAAAAGAACATACAAACTCATTTATATTTTTAAAATAAACAGGTCTTTGTTGAGTTTGGTAGGTAAATGCACCATTAATAGAATTAATATCTTTAAATCTATGTTATAAATAAAAGAGAGAATAGAATTGATATCCTTTATTCCAGAAATGAACTCAAATGGGCTTTATTTAAAAACTTTCAAGACACAGAACACATCCAAAACTATCATACCTAATAACACTTTCAGCACTATCTTCAGCCGATTTCAAATAACAACTGGCTTTGTGTATTATTTATATTTTCTTTTTAACGTGGTAATCCAGGCCTCCACCTTTTCGTTAGCCCTTTGTTATTAATATCTTGAGTACCTACTAAAAACTAAGATTTACTTTCGATACTACTGCGTCTCGGGTTACTTAACCACTTTTAGCATTACCATAGCCAACCCTCAAATGGTTTAAACATTATATTTTATTGAAGTACCATTAACTTTTACGTGGCGATCGTTAAGAACGAAATTCGATGTGTTTTGATATACTTAAGGAAAATCATATTCCATTGTTTAAAAAAATAGGAGTGCAAAAGATTTGTATGGAGTGGAAGATTTGTAGGAGTTTCGTGGATAATATTATGATGAATTACAGATACCAGGCCGAAAGCCCGTCTCCCTTAACAATACGTTTAAAATGTTTACAGGATCTTTTATTCAGTAAGGCAGCATAAAGTAGGTCTATAGGATAGGTAAGGATTAAATTTTTAATTTCTGCGACGGTATTTTGCTAGCGTGGATGTCAAAAAAATGATGACGAGTTTGTAACCTCCTAATCTATTCATCAGAGGTCCTCATTTAAGTCTATCGCTAAGTTAAGGGGTTACGGGGATGACGTCAGACAGAAATCGGATATCTTAACTCGATCCACCTGTCTGCCAGGTACGCTAGTAGTGGTATAAAATGTTACGTATGACTTACTTTTGCTCTTTCAATACATACATATATTGAAAGAGCAAAAGGGTTGGATATATATATATGTATACTAGAGTTTGTGTTATTACATATTTCTACAAAAAATTTTTGTAAAAATATGTAATTACCTACATATGGATACACAAATATTTTTTTTCCAAATCCAACCCAAAACCCCCGGAGCGGAAGGCAGGGTCACTGCCCACTGCGCCAACGGGCCAGTCAATTGACAACAACATCATTAATATATTTATTAAAAAATAAACTTAATATTAAATATGATACTAAAATCCTGCCTGCGTATAGAGAGCATGCGCTGACAAACTTTCAGCTTTTACAAAATACCGTAAGTCTGGCAGTTCAGGGTCTCTTAATCTAATATAGAAAAAAAAAACAATGAATGTCGTAAACATGTTGCATAGTACTCGAATTTACATAGGTCATGAGAATGATTTGATTAATACACCACATGCGTGTATTAATCAAGGTTTCGCATCTAAATCTCATTCTTATTAACTAATTGTGTGTCACATTTCGGAACTTACTTGCAGTAATTAATATCTTAAGTTTTAATATACTCTCCTTTAACCAAACCACTCTGAAGTATTATTACTTACGATGGAATCAAACGATGATTTGACCATTTCAGTTGCATCAATTAACGATATATATATTTGTTGAATATACGCTTTTTATTTTTATGTTCACTTTATTAAGTATTAAAAATGTTTTGAGCCACGATTTAGAAGATACACACGTAAAAGTTCTGGTTTTCACTTCTGTCGGCACTCTCGTAGTGCCACTTTTTTGGAAAAGTGGCACACAAAAGTGTTTGGGAAGGCACGTAAAACAGTGGGTCCCGATTAATAACAATGAGTGATATTAGTCGTTAGATTGAGGGGTTTCGGGGATGACGTCAGACGGCAGTTGGTCACCTGAACTCGCCCTACAGTCACATCTTCTGCACTTTAAGCAGACCCTGGTACTAGACCGGAATAACGCTAGGAAGTGGTGTTTACCATCATTGTTATCTGTAAGTATCTCAGCCAGCAGCCACAGTTGTTGTACGCGTGTGCCCAGTGCTGGGCTGTGAAGATGAAAAGGACCTCGATATATGTCCGTTGTGTTGGTTAGCACGCTTGTGGCCGAAACCGAGGTGGTTGATGTGGGGGACGGACCCAGGTCATGATGTCAGTGTCTATATATTACATATTTTGAAACTTAGTCTTTTGTTTCCTACTTGAGATGTTATATATCTATATTTTAAGGCTTCCAATCGTTTATGTACCTGTTATTAGCCGATACGAGACTTCTAATCTCATTAAAAGATCGTTTAGAGGGCCTTACTCTTAATGCTTTATCGCGACATTCATTTATACGTACTTTTAGCAATCCTACTTGAGATGATAAATATCTATATTTTGTGGCATCTAATCGTATATATAGCTGTTGTTAGTCGAAACGAAACTTCTAATCTCATTAAAAGATGGTTTAGAGGGGCTTTATTCTTTAATACTTTATCGCAACACACATTTTTACGTACTTTTAGCAATCCTACTTGGGATGATAAAT
Source organism: Charaxes varanes (assembly GCA_024363005.1). Taxonomy (NCBI): domain Eukaryota; kingdom Metazoa; phylum Arthropoda; class Insecta; order Lepidoptera; family Nymphalidae; genus Charaxes; species Charaxes varanes. Next base: position 6,468,628 of record JANCMC010021608.1, read on the forward strand.
ATCTATATTTTATGGCTTCTAAGCGTTTATATAACCGTTATTAGTTGAACTGGAACTTCTAATCTCATTAAAAAATGGTTTAGAGGGGCTTTATTCTTTTATGCTTTATCGCAACACACATTTTTATACACACTTAGCAATCGAACTTGAGATGATAGTAAAAGGTTTTATTTATTGTTTATTTCTTATAAAAACATGTCCAACAGTAACGTTTTATTGTTAAAAATATAGTAAAATATTTTATTCAAACACTGTATACAGGGTCAATGCGGACTATACATACTAATTGAAACTATGTATATTATTACTATTCAGAAACACTTCGAACCAGTAGAAAAATAAATACTACGAAAAATACGAAAAAACTTTTTTCGAACAAATTAAATAGTTTAATAATCGAAATAAAACGCAAACAGCCCGTAAATCATCTTCATAGTTATCAATGATCATAGTAGGCAAAATTCACTCACACAGAAGAGCGACGCGCCGTGTCGTGCGGCTATACCAAACAAAAACATTTTGATACTTTTATTTTACTGCGCATATTTAATTATAGTAAACGATAAAACTACTAATACTTTGAATAAATACTAATAGCACTCGTACTTTTGTTACGTAATATTACTAATAAGTAAAAGCTAAAAAACACGTTGAATTAAAACATTAGTGGAGAAAATAAAGCCCTAAGCCTCTAAAATTAAAGTAGCACTTGAGACTTAGTGGTGATGGGAAGATATGTTCCTCTTGGCGTCTTGCTCTCTCTAATCGGCATAATATTCACTCTGAAGATAAGCCGCCGTCATTGCATCTCGAGGAACTTCTCCTTCAGAATTAGGTAATCATTCAGTTTGGTGGAATGGACCTGACTGGATGAAGGAATCATTGTCAGAATGGCCACTAACAAAATCAATCAAATCATCGAATCTTTCAGACTTACCTGAAACTAAACCAGTTTGTACCATATTGGCTACCACAACCAAGGCATCATTCCTGCTTGAATTCATAGAAAAATTCTCTTCCTACTCCAAAATGATTAGGGTATTTGCATATGTTCAACGCTTCATTGTGAACTCGCGTCCTCATTCAACAAGAAGCAACGGTCAATTAAGTCTAGAGGAACATTGTAAAGCCACCTATACTTTGATAAAAAATGAGGTTATACAGGGATTTGATTTCTGTTTCGCCTATCTTGACGATGTTTTAGTGGCATCAAAGACAGTCGAAGAACATACCCAACACCTTAATTTACTATTTCAGAGACTTGACACGTATGGATTAAGGCTAAATTTATCCAAACCAGTTTTTGGTGCTGAAGAGGTGACTTTCTTAGGTCATGTGATTTCTTCAAAAGGAATTAAACAAAACCCGGATCGGATTTCAGTAATCAATAATTATCAGGGACCTAATACAATCAAGGAGTTGCGCATATTTGTTGGAATCGTTAATTTTTACCGGAAACATATCAAAAATGCCGCAGAAAACCAAGCTATTTTCTTAAAGGTAAAACAAAAAAAGACAATAGCGCAATAGAATGGCTGGAAGTAGCAAAGGCTCAATTCGAACTAGTAAGGCGGTCACTGACTGAAGCCACCTTGCTGACCGTAATCAAAACAAAATGTCCTCTTGCTTTGTTTGTGGATGCGTCTAGAATATCTTATACGATCCATTAACTCGCTTGGGATAATGATTAAAGTTCTGTCTAGGGCCCCGGTGATAGTGGCCGGTATCAGGTATACATATATATATATAAAACCAACCACAGTGATATTGTACGGGACGGAGACTATGTGCTTTTCCCAATCTAGAAAAACTACTGAAAATAGAGAGAAGGATCCTCAGGAGAATCCAAAGGCCCAAAACAACATCAGAAGGATACAGGTTGAAATCTAACAGAGAAATGTACAGTGGAATCCCTGACTTGGAATCAGAAATGAGGATAAGAAGACTCAGGTTTTGAGGAAACATGCAGAGGATGAGTGAGGAGAGATTAAACAGAAGAATTTTCAGTAAAATTATGGGGTATAAATTCAACAACGGATACACAATACACATCAAACAGGAAGCAAAGAGACTCAGGATTATACAGGACTTAATGTGAAAATAGAACAGAATACCCGAAACTCCTGAAAATTGGTACTTATGTTTAACGTGACCAAGGACAAATCACCTCCCTGGACAACTGTTGTCCAAGAAACACTACACTCTTTACCATATATTGAACCCAAGTCCCTTCCTATGTTACAAATGTACAGGTTTTTTTTTTCTTTTCTATATTTCCATCCTCTGACTGACATATAGCAATGTTAATACTAGTAGTATAACATAAAGTGGTGATGACCTCGGCTAGCGAGACCAGGCTAAGGATGTGGGAAAGAAGGGTACTGAGAAAGATATTTGGACCCGTACGAGAAGGGGATGCAAACAGGATAAGAACGAACGCCGAGCTGAAAGAGCTATTTGTGGAACAGGATATAATAATGGTTATAAAGAAAAGAAGATTAGGATGGCTCGGTCATGTGGAAAGGATGTCAACGACAAGGCTGTCGAGACAAATGCTATATGATCATACCGGAGGGTCAAGAAGAAGAGGTAGGCCTCGCTGAAGATGTGTGGATGACGTGGAAGAGGACCTCCAACCACTTATTTGAGTTGTCGACGTCCCCGATCAAAGACGTCGCTATGTCGCTCTTCATGCATCATCTGTCCGTAACAGTCTCCCCCCGGCGCAGATCTTCGTAGCCTTATTCTTCTAGGGAGGACGATGATTCTTCTAAGTGGACGCAGATGGTTCTTCCTTAGACTACTATTTCCGGGAACACACTTCCTCACCTGTGTGCCTTTTTTACGTTGAGGATTACGTCGTCTACATTTGCCTGTAAGCCCGAGTATCGTTGCGGTTGTTCGTATAAGTACATCGCCCGACAAAAATCTCTTCGCATCGCTCCTTGAAGACTTCTCGTCGGTATAGCAGCCAGCAGGGCCTAATCCGGCTTCACAGCCTTTTCCTTGTATTTCGATCGTCGCTCGAGCTGTTGTTATATCAACGTGTAAATTCACTTTAACGAAATCGTTCGATTCGTGCTCTTTATCGCTTCTGAGTGCATCTTGTATCATTTGGAAGTTGCAAACACATGGCATGCCTTTAGATATGAGATTGATTTCCTAGTTTGTTATGAAAATTAATAAAAATGAACATGCATTTATTCAGAAACTTAAAATGTCAAATCTAATTAAATGAAATTTATTTGACCTGATTTAAGTTTAGGTTTCCACAAATGTATAGCAGAGGAAGTTTACTAAATGTATGATGTATAGATATAATATTATTTGATATTATTACATTATTACAAAAAATCAATAGACAGATGGTTTGAAAACTCAAAAAATCCATAATTTTTAGCCTATTTCTCTTTCCATTATACAGAAATCCTTCAATACATTTGGCATATACCAAAATATTGGATTTTAGAGAGATAAAAATTGCTTCTGTACATATGTTGAATGTGTTTCAGTAATAGGTACCTAAGTAGAAATTTAGATTTTTTATAAATAGATGATGATAGGGATACTAGGAGTCGTATCAAACATTAAATGAAATAACATGAAATTAAAAAAAACTCTGAAGTCAAGACTTCAGTCCTAGACTGGCTGCTTCCCGCGACAGTGTCCGCATAAAATTTCGAGAGTCCTTAGGTCCCTTTAACAGGGGTCTATAAATAAATCCTTTTTTGGCGGATGTCTACAAACTTTAAACTACCTTTTTGCCATATTTAATCACTGTACGTCCTGCGGTTTTGGAGATTTCTTGTCAGAAGACCTTTCGCTTTTATACATCAAAAATGAAATGAAATAACAGGAAAATTTTAAGAACCTCTAAAAGACACTACTTTATTTCTAGTTGGTAAGGAGCACATAGAGTCAAATCTAAAAGTCAAAAACATTCTTTGCCTAATCCTTTCTCACCCATACGTGAATCCTTTAATACGTCTAGCGTATAATATAACGTTGGATTTTTGAGAGACAAAGCCGAGTTTGGCGTGAGACGATCGATAGAGTCGAGTGGACGAATCGACGACCTACAAAACTGAAGACGGCTGGACTAGATGTTAGAAATTATCAGATATGGTATATATATGATTTACTAGCGGACCCGGCAGACGTTTTCTTGCCCGAACTTTGGCTCGTCTGTTATTAAAAAAAATTAATGAATCTCCATTTGTCTCCATAAATCGTGACACTGGCTGAAAATTTTTTGAAATAATAATTTTACATGGTACGTGAGTCAAACGGGCTAGTACGAACGTCATCTATTTGAAGTATTCAAAGTGTGTAGCACAAACTGTTTAAACCGATGTATGCGGATGAGTCCACTTTACTTAGGATGAAAATGTTCGTGCTAGGACCACAGCGGACCCTTCTAAGCGTCAACGCTAGTTGCAATGACATTGATTAAAAGCGTGACACGATTAAGAATTGCCTCATTTGGGCCTAGCACAAATATTTTCATCCTAAGTAAAGTCGACTTGTCGACATACTTCGGTTCGAAAAGTGCATGCTAGGGCCTCTGAAGCAGCGAACTAATCTGTTTCTTTCGTCTTTTCCTTACTTTTGTCTCTTTTAATCCAGCCCTGAAATAATGGAAATAAAACAAAACAAACAGAATTTAAAACGGTCCAGTGATTTTCGAGTTTTACTGACACTGACGAATAACTGTTGATATTTATATATACATAGGTTTAAGTCATGTCCAATCTTCACTTTTACACTTAATTTTAGTGTGAAGATTTGGACGACACTTATTTATTGATTATTTTTTGATTACTGCACTTACGAGTAAATTAATTTATTTATTTAATTTAAAAGGATAAACTAATAACGTGGTGATAGGATACTTTATTTTTAATCTTGTTTTATTGTTATATCACTATATATATCGGTCAAAATAAAAACAAACGCCGTTAAACGAATATACTGTACCTTTTTGAAGCCCTCATAAGATTGGGGTGACCTAACTCAAAAGCCCTTTGAGTCTTTATAGTAAAGACGTCATAAACGGTGTTTTTATGGTGTCATGGTAATTCAAATGATATTTTAATCAAGTAGACTTTTACAACTTCTTTTGACTCGTCAAATATATTAAAAGCTACCAATGATTCGGAAGAGTCGAGCCACGAGAAGAATCAGCAAGAAACTCGTTAGCCACTCTTTTAAAAATAGTTTTTATAGAAATTAGTTTTTCACATTTTTGCATGTTAACCAACAAGTATAAAGCTGGAACTACTAAACTCCGAGCATTTTTGTCTTTATTATAATCCTTGCGTTCTTCATAGCGTTTCCATGGCAAGCATTATATTGTACCTCTTTTCTTGCCTGTATGTTATTAGGTGTTAATTTATTTTGTGGTGTACAGTAAAATGTATGAATAAATCATTAAATTGTCGCAGCCCAAATGTAGCTACCCTATCAGGGGCAGCCATTAGGTCCTTCTGCAGATGCTAGGGCACACAAGGAACTTAAAAATGGGAAATCTTTGGTATTTAGAATACCACATCCAAAAATTCTCACATCGCATGGTTAGTGGAGACGGTCAAAGGTCTCCCGGGAATGTGGGCGAACGCGGACTTTGGGAACTGCTAAATGCAGTTATTTTTGACAGAACCCTGTGTTATTTACTTTACAGTGTATTAAGTATTTTATTACAACCGAATAGTCATACATATATACATATAGATATATATATCTTTTACATTCTTAAATAAAAATAAATTCCCAAAATATATGTACGCGCATAGCTTCGGAACGACTTCTCTAATTTGAATATTTTTTTTTTGAGTTCATTACTTTCAGGACAAGGTTTGTACGACTAAAACATTTTTGTCCGTCTCTCTGTTTGTTACGGGTATTTTCCGAAAGGGCAGGTCATATTGCGGCGGAACTTTCGCTGGTAGGTTTAACGAGGAATATAGGCTACCCTACCATAGTGTCATATAGTCCTGTGTATGTTTATTTATTTAATAAAGCCGTGTGAGTCCCACTGGATATCTCGGCACAGGTTATCCTAGAGAGATAAACAGGGATACAAATAATTTCAAGGTGATTCCTGACCCGTTTTAAAATCAACATAGTCAAAACTTGTAAAATGTGATTTATTTGTAGATAATTTGTAGATAAAATGAACTTTTAAATTTTGAATTTTTTGGTAAGTAATATGTAATAGTAAATAGCAACTTACCCAAAAACTCTGGAGTCACGATCCTCAGCAGTGAGGGAACGATTAAGAAGAAGAATATGTAATAGTATAGATGTGTCTCCGCCTCCAATTGCAAACAACTTTAAAAACAAATGAATTTTCTTTTTTTTATTTGAACTCGATTTGGACGTAAATAAAAGTCTAATAGATTTAAATCTGCATACAAAATTATCTCTAATACACGACAGATGACGCTGACAAACAATGTTTGTCAGTTAGTCAATATTAATATTGTAAAGGGGAAAGGTTTGATTGTTTGTTTGCATTGAATAGACTCCAAAACTGCTAGACCGATTTGAAACAAACTTTCACCATTACAATCCTAAATAATTGCTGAAAAATATAGGGTAGGGGATAGAATGTTTAAAAATATATATATAGGGATCTCTATAAACCCGTGCAAAACCGAGGCAGGCGGCTAGTAACAAATAAAGCTTAGAAAGTTAGATAGATATACGAAAATCTGTATTAAAAAAACAGTGTTAAAATTTTTAAAAAATCATTTCGGATTCCTAGCAATAACATTAAACGCTGCGAAGACTTAGGTTTTAAATAAAGAACCGAGGAACACGACTTTAAAAAAATATTAAAAAATTAAATATTTATGAAGCTCAAAATTCATTTTGACAATGACCCACGCCGGATTTGGAACTCTATGCTGTAAAACATAGAGTATAGAATCGCGTGCAAAGAGATGCAAAGTTATTCCGCGGTATTGTTACATCTCAAGAATCTCACTCTCGGAACACTATCACAGTTGGCGGTCGGCCAACTAGATTTGTAACTAGCAGCAGAATCTGTCAACAACATGGATAGGCCACGAAGCGCACTGTCATCTGAGATGTTTAGGCATTCTTTATATGTGACGACGGCATCAATAAAATTTTCTATTTGTTCGTGTGATCGGCCGCTAAATCTCGCTGTACACTGAGCAAAATGGCCACCGCTAACAAAACTCGACAACGTTGATTGTTCAGCGGAAACGAGCGGTGTAGATGATCGTACTTCACGAAGCAGCTGTTGGCAGAAGTCATTTTGCGACTGCTGCAACGTGGTGAGCAGTTGCGTCAGCGTATCCTGTGACATTGTAATGTTCGACACTGCAGGGATGGAGGCGACGCCATCATTAGCAGCGCTATCGTTCTCCTCCTGCAATATATTACGGTCCCTCGCTGTACGCGGCATTTACGATAAATCTACAAAAACCACTGCAAATATACCTCGAAGCACTAAACACACGTTGGGCTGGCAATATATAGCACGTTGGACTGCAAATATAGCTGCAAGAAGATTTTAATGCACTTTTAAGATGGTCATATGATGCTGGTTTAGTTCTAAATTCTAAAAAGACAAAAATTATGTACATTAGTACAGGTAAAAATAGAAGCAATATACGACCAAAATTAACAGCTCATTCATACGTCTGTTTACACGACATTGTGTTACGAAATAAGGTAGGCATTACGTGCAATTGCGATGACATTGAACTTGTTAACAGTCAGACATATTTGGGACTAACTATTGGTACACGTTTTAACTTCAGTGAACATATTGACGGAGTGTGTAATAAGTTAAGATGCATACTAAGCAAATTCTCTTTAATTAAGTATAAAATTCCATATCATATACTTCTACTTTTATATAAAGTTTTAGTAGAATCTATAATATCCTATGGTCTCTCCAGTTATGGGAGAACATTTAAAACCCACCTGGACAGGATCTATGCTCTCCAATTAAGAATATTAAAAACGATAGTCCCGGACAAAATTAAACTTACTCAACCAAACAAGATGAAAGAGACGAGAGTCGGTTTGAGGAAAATAGAATTATTATTCGTTGAAAATATCAAACGTATGAATGCAAATTTTCGACAGTTTAATTAGAGACGGTCTTTAAAGTGTTTTTAATGTTTATGAATAGCGGAGTGAAATGTTACGAATAAGGGAACTGTTTTAAAAGCAATTTCGCGGCTTTGACAGAAAAAATCGTGTTAGGAGAACGAGAAATGGCGTACATTTTTCAATCGTAGGCTTCTCAAAATAAGGTTTAAAATGTGTTGATAAGGAATTCGTGCAATTTGGGGTCCATGATTGATGAACTGCGACGGACGATTATAAAAGGCGATTTGAATAAAGTCCTTTGAGATTTAACGACGAGGAGCGCGAGCCATCCGTCATGACGCCGATAGAGAGACGTTTAGGAACTTTGAACGTCTCAATACTTTAGATTACAATATATTCTCTTTTATTTTTGGAAGGTCTTCAGAAGAAAATTCCGCCCAACGTCAGCATTGCCTCTCTATGCGACCTAGGCAGCCTCCGACGTCCAAGAAACAATAACGCCTCGGTCTTTTGAGCGCAGACTTCAAGACCAAGACTTCGGATCCTTTGAATTATCAAGGCCGTTCCCTCTTCTGCAGATCTTGTTGCGTCTTCGAAGGTTCTGCCGCGTGTTGTGATAAGAGTATCATCCGCGTAGCATATGATGTCCATTCCGGGAAGGCGTGGGCACCGCAGGATCCAGTCAAAGCCCATGTTCCAGAGAATGGGACCAAGAACTGAGCCCTGCGGCACTCCTCGGCAAACAAAACGACGGAAGATTTCCCTGCCACAGCCTACCTCCCATATGACCTCCCTGTCCTGGAGGTATGACCTCAATAGTCTCTCGAGGTAAGGAGGAAATCCGTGGTAACGGATAGCTTCTACTAGTGTTTGATGAGGGAGGCTGTTGAAAGCATTCTTGATGTCCAGAGACACTCCCATGACAATCACAAGTCTATAACCTTGTCTTATAATCAACATGACAAGTCTAATAATCTTATCTTAATGACAATCTTACAAGTCTAATCTTGTTCATATCTCTATCTTTGCGCAGCTCGTATCCAATCTTTAGTCATATGTGCGGCAACAACTGTTACTATTCTCATTCTGCACTGACCTCTGATAACGAGTTATGCTCTTATAAAACTTAATCACTATCTTTGTTTAACAAGTCTATAATCTTATATTATAATCAATATCTCAAGTCTATATCTATATCTTGCATTATATTCAATATTACAAGTCTATAATTGTATTTTATAATCAATATCACAGATCTATAATCAATACTACAAGTCTATAATCGATAGTCTTAATGACAATCTTATAAATGTAATCTTGTTCATATCTCTATCTTTGTGCAGTTCGTATCCAATCTTTAGTCATATGTGCGGCAACAACTGTTACCATTCTCATTCTGCACTGACCTCTGATAACGAGTTTGATGATATATAGCCTATAACCTTCCTCGTAAAATGGTCTATCTAACACTGAAAGATTTTTTCGAATCGGACCAGTAGTTCCTGAGATTACCGCGTTCAAACAAACAAACAAACTCTTCAGCTTTATATATTAGTTTATATATAGACAAAAGTGAAAGAACACGAAGGCGAAAAAAAATATTTTTCTCTCTTTAATCTGGATATTAATTTTTCGTGTTTAATTTTGTTGTAAATTAAATTTTTTGTATGAAAATGGGCACGTGTTTCATCTGATATTTAATGTATTGTATTTTTTCTGAACCTGAGATATATATTAAGAGTGTTTTATATATTTTTTAAATAGAATGTGAAATTCCAACGCCATTTTTATATTGTCACTATTGGAAATTTTTTCCGCATTGTTAAAGGTGTTTTACTGCCTTTTTTAAGTAAAACAATGTTGGCTTACTCTTGCTTAAAAAGTGTACAATTAAAAATTTTAAATCCTCGGTCGCTTTACCCAAATCACATGTAGGACAAGAGCTGAGGACACGTCAAGAGGAATTTGAGTTAACTTTCCCTTTGTTTGCGTTACGGTATTATGAATTTTGATCTACACATGTATGAATAAAATTAAAGTGAATGTTTGTAACGAGGAAATTATTATTTCTTACTAATTGCATATGACTATATAAACGATATCTATAACAAAAACGCAAGTCAAACTTTTTTTTGTGAGTCGGTTTGTTCTGCATATTCTCCGAAAGGACTGGACCGATTTCGATGGGGCTACTACTGGCATATTGCTGACATTACAAAGAGTACATTACTTTTAGTAATATAATTAGGGCTCTACACAAAAAATGAATACCCTCAAAATTAAACAAAATCACGAGAGCTCGGGGTCGCAGCTAGTAAGAGTATAAATTGATTATTCATTGAAATATAATAATTGAGTACAAACATGATCGGAAAAATCAATTCTTAGTTCTGCTATAGTACTTCTAGACAATATATATCTTAACGCACAAGTATATAAAAAAATCAACACAAAATAAATATTGTGAAATATTTGGCGATGACTTTGTCAATTTAAAATGAATCCTATGAAAGTACTTATAAACCTTAAAATAACCTTTTAAGATTTTCTATATCTGAAATATAAATTGATGTATAACCCGAAATCACCGAAAGATTATTAAATTCTCCCCTTTTTTTAGCAGTTCGTATAACATAACTTGAGCGTATTCATGAAGTAAGATTTATAATTCAATAAATGAAATTAATTAATATACTTTCATATTTCCTGGTGAATTTTAGTTCCCAAATTAGATCGAGAGAATATATTTTAATACCAAAAAATAGACTGAATTTGAAGTACAATAATGCTATAATTTGTCCAAAGTGGTTTTGTAATCTAACGCTAACAATAAAGAAAACATTATAAAAACTATGTCGCTCGCTGTGGCATCGTTATAGAAACTGTTAACCGTAACTGGGTTCTCTAAAAAAAATCTTTTTACGTTTACAATCAAATTTGATCCATGTTACCATTACCTAAAACCTGTTCTTGTCTGGAATAAATAATTAAATATAATAATTTATATATTTTTATTATAATATAGACATACAATTTACTCTACTTTATAACTAATACTTCATTTTGTTCTTTTTTAATTTGAAGTTTGTGTTTTTATCTTTGTAACCTCTTTTTTCTATAAATTTTTACAAACTGTTTCTCTAACCTAGTGATTTCTAGCATGTTGTGGAATCCTATAATGTAGCATAGTATCTATATGATTATCTATAATAGTTTAAATCCATATTGTTTTACAGCCTGTTGGTACCTTAAATAAATAAAATAAAATAAAAATGAAATAAACTTTGGAATTTCATGGAATTGAAGAATATATGGGATTACAGTTCATCTATGAATATAAATGAAATTGGAGTGTTTGTTTGTAATGTAAAAATTAAATTCTTTAACTAATAACATGGCTATGTTTTTTTAAATGTTTGTTACCGCAGAACTTTCGACTGGTTGCACCGATCTTGATGATTCTTGTTTCATATGAAAGCTGGTGGTTCCCGAATGGTCCCACATTAATTTAATCTAGGTCTGACAAAGGTTTTGATTAGAAAACAATGAAATTATAAATTATGATTAAGTATGTGTGTGAGAAATTGTCGAATATCTAATATCACGATAACCGATTTTGATGATTCTTTTTTTATTAGAAAGATTGTACTTTAAGGGCACTTTGACGAGATTTTGGTTGCGTTCTGAATTCAGGATCCATGATAAAGTGACGGAACTCTTCAAATCTTAAGAGTAAATTAACGATACTCGGCCGAATCTTTTATAAGCTCTCGGATATTTCAGTCATCTATCGTAACGTCGTTATGGTCAAGTAATAGTTGTCGTAGTCGAATATGATTATCAATGAAACTCCTTAACGTCTTACAGTTCAGCTGAACTGTACAAAGTTGTACGTCCAACTTGGATGATTAAATTAATTGTCAAGCATATAAAATGTATAAGTTTGCTTTATTCATACGTGAGTATAATTGTATTTTTTTCTATCATGGGTAATAACAGGCACTTATGCCATACGTACATACAGTGGCGGTATTGTCATACTAGACCAAAACCCTAGCTTGCTTCACTAAATTAATTCTCAAGAATATGTACTACCGCAAAGAGTAAAGTGACAAAATTGATTTACCCATATTGACTGTAAAATCTATAAATACATACATACCTCTTGGCATGCCATATTCTAACCTTAAGCGCCACTGAGTTCATAATATCATGATGTTTGCATTTAAGGAAGTAAAACTAACTTTAATTTTTAAGTTTATTTGTTGCGCTTATAAAATCTCTGCGTCTATTTACTAGGAGTATTACAAAACATTGTTGGATTTTAAAATATATAAAAGGCATGACGACAGTAATAAGAAATCATGTAAATTATTTATTTATTTGAAAAATTAAAATACATAAAACTTAACAAACGTATTTATTTTTATATTGCAAGCGAGATTAATAGGGATTAACCTAAAAAAAAGAAAACTACAAAATACAATCCGCCATGATACCTAAAACAACCAACAGATTAGACGAGATTATGACGTTACCGTATATAATAAATGTGTTCCAATATGCGCTTGTAACGTTTTAAAGTGTTCATTCGGTTATTCGTTATTTGACGACTGCCGTCTTTACGTGTCGAAAACGTTGAGGTCACGCTAAGTGGAACGCACTGGTAACATCAAGTTACGTCTTGAGAAGTTGTGAAGTCCTGAAATGTTTTGGAACGAATTTTAATCATTAATTTAATCATATTATTTTTTGCTATAAAAACGTTAATTTCTGCAGAAATAATAAATTTTTTGGCAATTGTAGATACTTGAGAACATTATAAACCTATTTTTAAAATTTATCGTCTATATCTTTTCTTATTTTTAAATAGTCCATAAACATCTAATATTAAACTACTTGTCGAACAATTTAATCATCCAGGCTGGTCAAACATCTAATACAATCTCAAATTTGGCTCCCCTCTTCACATTCGATACAGCACCTTACAAAAATAGATTTTTTTTACTATAATACGTTATCATAAATAAAAAATGTATAAGATAGATATACAATGATGTGTTTAAATCTAAAATAGTTAATTGTACTTTGATTTTATTGCATTGAATTAATATATAAAAAAACATTAATTGTATACCGTCTTTAAGCTATGTTTTATGCCTTATTGATTACACTGAATGCGTATAGCAAAGACCAAAGAAAAAAATGACCATCCATGTCTCTTTAATGTATTGAAAGCAGTTGTAACCGAGCTTTAAAACGATCTATATAGTTTTTAACATGTATAGTCGACCAAGAAATTGGTTTACCACGCTAAGGTAGAATGTCGTTTGCACGTCAATTAGTTCAAAGGCTCAATTTTGCTTGTTATGTATTACGTTAATTTCTAACAATACCCCTTAGCAAAATTTTCTTTGAGTAGGAACTGTCATCCAAAGTGGTAAAGCACTTTCTTGGCCGACTATACCAATTCACTTCACTTTAAATAAACATAAGTTTTGTAGTGCAGTACCTAAATGACAAATTCAAACTCTCCTGCGAAAATCGAACGTTTGGTTAGGTAGTTGAATCATACGTACATATATCTTCCAAAATATTTATATGATTCAAAGAACGGTTTCTAAGTAATTTAATACCTACGGCTAAATGCGGAACTTCCAGCGAAGTTCGGTTTAGTAAACTTTATAGGTGAACCTGAAAGCTTCATCTTACGGAGATTACTTGGAAATCTAATTGTATGCTTTGAGGCTTACTTGGTAAGCACACTCAGTATGATCCGTTATTGCAAACTTAGACGTTCGATTTTCGTAAGTCCTCGACGACCTGTTTCGCCAATTATTATTACCTTTTCGTCTACATACATAAATTCACCAAAATTGTTGGTGTTAAATAAAAAATAAAGCACATAACGAATCAAGCCATCTGAATCGTGTAATACGAAATTAAATACATCATATTCCTATCTTTAATAATTTTATAATATTGACTCTTTTTCTATACATTGAGTATTTTATATCGATTATATTTCGCAAAAATCCACAATCTCCCAGAATGTCATCAATGAAAACTTTACGTATCAATTTCTTCGCAGAATAGTTGTGTCAACAGCGGACTTTATTTTATTGCCTAAGAATACATATACTACGACATTATTATATAGTAATAAATTTTGAGTAACAGTGTTATTTGTATTGGTTTCTTACATAGACTAATGTCGGTAGAATTCTAAGCGATCACGGTTTAGATTACGACACAGAGATTTTTAAAAATATTTTAACATCTTTTTTAAGAAATTTGGCAGATAATACCCCCTAATTCCGGCTAATCCAGCTGATAAACCTTAATGTATAGCTGATAAAATATGAGTCTCTATTCGTCACATGAGTTCCACTTATTCGAAATAATAGTTGAACAGACAGGTACATATCGGGATCACGAAGTAGTGAAACAGACCCCTTTATATGATAAATTATGGCTCTCATATACAACGTTTGAAATATCCGATAATATAAAACATAGCTCAAAATCGTAGGTACATTCGAGATTTGACAACACACAGACGTACAAAACAACATCGATAACAAATAGGAAGAACTGTTAGCACGATAGAAATTAACCATCTAAAAAATGGCTCCTTTATAATCTCAACGTAGAAAGAGGTACACATTAATGGCAAAATATAACAAAATAAAAACATTTGATCCAAATCCATATTTCATGTCACAGATTGAATAGATATAGAGATCCTTAGATAAGTAAACAAAAATTCGTTATTTATGTAACTCATAATGAGCTTAGTCATGTAAATAAAAATGCGGAGATATGGAGGAAAACAGATACACTGTGTATATAATATATGTATATATAAATCAATATACCTAACGTGAATGCAAATTTATTCATACAAATGTTATTTTACCAATAACACGTATCTCTTTCAACGTAACTTAGAAAAAAACTATACAATTTACATTTAGTAACATACTATATACAAAAGACGTTAATAATAAAAGTGTACGACGAAATATACAGCTCACTGATATGTAACATTATGTACAGTACAATAAAAAATCTAATAATGCATTTCGTAAAATAAATAACGGTATTCTAGTACTAGTGGAAAAGCGTATTTTAACGTAACTATATATATTATAATGTAATGCGCTATGAGTTTATCCAGACGACGCGGTTATAACGTAAAAAATATTTTTCAAATATCATATGATGTATCTACGTGCAGAATTGTCCTTATTTAAAATACATTAAGAAGCATTTTTATGGTGGTATAATGATTAAGTTACTGTTTCATGAAAAAGTTTTCTGTCTCTTTTTATTTATAGCATAATCGTATTAAAAAAATTCGCGTCCAACTGTGGACGTCATCGAGCTGAAAGAAGGAAGGTTTGTTTGAGAAATTAATTCATGTTAATGTCTCAAATAAACGAAGAATACGTCATAATTAAAAAGGTGAACAAATGTTTGGGACGTGTGTACTAACCAAAACAAATAAAAATCCAAAAGCGTAATGTCATAGTCTGCAAAATTTGAAAAGAAATATACTTTAAATGAATGAAAACCAAATACTTAAATTGTTAACATAAATCAGGGGACATATAGATAAAAAGATAATTATTGTAAAGAGTTCTTGATATTTCCTTTTCAATATAATTATATAATTATAATTCATATATAATTAAATAATTATACATATATACCACTATTATCGCCTCTTCTGGACAAGCTCAAAAGTATCGACACTCACAGCCCACCAACGTTTCAATTTCGAAGATATTTTAGTTTATAAGCATATTCTTAAAGATTATATATAAATTAAAAGTAATATTTGTGCGTCTTCAAGCAAAAATACAAAAATCTTCACATATGTAGATATCAAATTATATTAATTTGTAATAAATTTGGTTGCTACCCACTATTCAATTCAATTCATTATTGGACAAAATCAAATATTAGAAAATAGAAAATCAAAATTAAATATATAATAAATGTGCGATATTCTTTCTCCAATTGAACGCTACCTTACAAGTTGTAAAAGTAATTAAATATTCTCGCGTTTCATTGACAGCGTGCTGGAATATTTTTTTTACGCTTGAAATAACGTATGGTACTGAAATGAACTCACGGTCAAGTATTCATTCAGTTTTCACATTGAAGTAAACTCGAAACGGATGCGTAT